>JARRAA010015782.1:0-10431 GCA_030557295.1 Ecitodaemon sp. MM-2014 | reverse complement strand
TTTCGCTCTTGTTTAGAAAATTTGTTTATTCAAATGATAATTTTGGATGACTTTATGCGCCAGCCGCGTCGGATAAACACAGACGTGACTGCAGCCGTAGCCATCGTAACGTTGCCACGTCGTGGAGCAGCGAGTTAGATGAGTCTGGGTTTGTCCGGCGTTTTATTGCCGGAGTCGGATCTGGAGCTGGACCGGGTGCCGGACATAGACCTGGAAACGCTAATGTTGGCATAATACTCTTCAAAGCCGCCCACCGAATGCTGAAACAGGCCGGCCACAAGTGCGATGCTTCGCATGTCGCGAGATGCATATTTTGATACGCACCGCAAGCTGCAGCAGGTTACAGATATCAACCAACAATTTCACAGAAAAACAGCGCTCACAAATGATACCTTACCGGATTGTATTTACCATACAATCCATATAGTGCATTTAATCCTGCTCTGCGCACAGCACGTGACTGTTGACAGTGCGACACATTGAAACGCAATTGTTAATTTCATCAAAGCCGAGTTTCCAACTCCGCTTACTGTTTGGATTGCATTAAATGCAGTAAATGCTGAATATTTATTTTTTTGTATTCCCGCATGGAATTCCGGCGAAATTAAATTGAAAAGCACATTTTCTATCGAACAATATCTACATGCCTATTTTATATTTTGTCAGTTAAATGTGGAATTGAAAATTGCAAAAATTTAATTTTAAAGCGGCGAAATTGCGTTAACGTTAAAAACGTAATCCGATTCAAACTTCACCGATTAGAGGTACATAGTTATAATTTAATTCGCGATCGTCCTTTGTTTAAACATCTATCTATCTATCAAAATTCCCTAGAATGTGCTAACTCGAATTAATGACAGGTTGCCACTTTTGTTTGTTTGCATGGGAGTTTAGAGGGGCGTGAAGGGCGGAAAGCTGGAAAGCTTTCAGTTGCGAGTTCCCAGCATCCCCGGCATTAAGGAGGGAGAATTAAATCACAATTCGGTTGATGAACTATTATAATTGCGCAGTCGTAAAATTACTACCCGAAATATCGACCGAAACTGTGCGAAAACTTCGCAGTATCAAAGAATCTGGTTACCGATTGTGGGAGCAAGGAAAAGCGGAAAATTTATTTAAAACTTTTAAGCCGCGCGTCGACGTCGTGTCATAATTTCCTGGCGGAGGCGCCCGCATTGGACTTTTAATAAAAAACATAAATTTTAATTTGCGCAATATGTGTACATTATGCAAGCGCCGGCGAGCCGAGCGGAGCAAGAGTGCAAAATCGGATCATCTGGGGCACGGGATGATGCATACCGGGTGAGTCGGCGAACTTGAATTTAATCCATTTAGAGACAGTTATTTAACCAATACAATCATCTCGAAGGTAATTCGGCAGATTTAACGGCGCGGATGTATAGCGTAAACGCCGCGAAGAATAATTAAACACGCACCGAAACTAATTATTTTATTACGCTTCGGCGCAGGACGCGTGGCGTTCGGAGGCGAAAGCAATTTCCGTAAACAAATTGCGCTGCTGGCCGCCTAACGGGCGCTCAACTTCAGCGCCTCTTGCGTTAAGGAGCCGCCTCGCAGTTTGTTATAGAATAAAAGTATGAGTGGAAGTGCGGGAGGACGCATTATACCGATAGCAATAGGACGAGCACACACACACTTGTAGACGTCTCTCCTGCGGGAAACGCTGCGGGGACTCCCCGGGTTCAGGGGTGCGCGGCGCGACGACGTCGCGGTCCTAACAACACAACACTCTTGCGTATTATAAGCTCTTCGTGTCACGGTAACCTTCTGATAGAGGACTCGAGACAAAATAATAAATAAAGAAGACGTTAATATCAAGGTACAGATGAATTATTCATCGACGTGACTGTTACAAAGTAGGTATTGATTTATCGGGTTTGCTTTCGCACGTAGGTACCCGCGCCAGCATTGTCCTGGACAAAGCGCGAATTCTGTTGGAAAATGTATACGCTGCGAACGAGTGCAACGCGCCGTAGCTAATAATGGCAATTTGTTAATTCCTCAAGACTCAACCTTTCGCCGAATGCAGCCTCGGGCGAGGAATTTCGCGACGCTGGTCATAGATTTTTCCGTCTCGCAATTAGAACATGTCACGCTCTCGCTCGGTCTTGGAGCAACCATTCTAAACACTCCGTCTTTGATTTGACACTCATCGTTGCGCTTCGAAGATAGCTGCGAGTTTAAAATGTCTCGAAACGTTCGTCCGAACAGTTTGTTTCGCCTTTCCAGTTGTTGTTTCGCAGGCGAGCAAATAGACGCTTCAACTAAATTCGCCTTTCAAAAATAACGAAACGCTTCCCGCGCTCCCTGCATCCTCATTCTGCATCCCCAAGTTCTTGACTATTGTGTGCTCCGAGTAGTTTAGTTGTCGACCGTAATAGTCGAGACACTCTATAACAGTTCCGCGCTCGGCGTGCAGTTGTTCGCGATGCTCAGTTCCAGTAGTTTGGTCTTTCGCTTCCTTCCCAGCGCGGCGTCCCTGGCGTCCTCCTTCAGCAGAACCGCCGTCCCAGACCTGGGCTCTAGAACGTTCGCTGCACCTCCCGAGCGCCGCGCACAACGCCCGCCTGTCTGCGAATATTCGCGGCGAATTTACTGAATGGACGCGAAGTTTGCCCGAATGTAACGGTGCCGTCGCCCGCGTGCGGCCCGCCAGACCTGTGCGTTCGCCCGCCGACGTGAACAGAGCCGCGGATCCGCGAGTCGCGCGCTCGCGCAGGAGTCTTTCGAGCGCGCGCCGCAGGCCCGCAGTGTGCTGCGATAACGGCCGGCGACAAGACGCGCACAAACCTGCCGACCGCGACGCTTCGCGCAACGCGCTTTTCCGCAGGACGTTGGGAGCTCCGCGAAGTTTCTTCGCGCGCGCGCGAAAAACTTTCCGATTCGTTAGTGCTCTTTTAAAATACGAAGCGCGTTAATTAAGTTTGATCAGTAGACGAGGACTGTCATTAATTAAAACTTTAAAAAGTATTTGGAGGAAACGCGCTCACATCAAAACAGTAAGTTTTTCACCATTAGTCGTTAAATGAACGCAAAATCCTCAGACCAAGTAATTGTGAATAATTAATTCCCGTGACGAGATTTTAATGACTGCAAACTCGCCATCAATTTTCTTAATTTCACTCCGGTTCGCGGATTTGCGTTTATCTAGGACGTCTCGCCAGTTAAACGATGACGATAACAAATGTCCTTCGTTAGCATAATAATGCACTTCTTGCGTAGTGGCGTTCGCTTGTAGTTTTTCGCGTTTATCCTGACGTCGCGTCGTCGTGTCGGTAAGGCATTTTATAAATAGCCTTTTTTTTAAATGCAAATTTCCCATTTTATCGTCCAGCAGCCAGGCGTGCATTAAGCACACTATGGTGAAGCACCGGCGGCGGCGCCGACGTCGTCCTCGGCATACGTTTTCGACTGTTGGTCCTATTCGAGGAGCTCTTCGCAGCGTCGCGCGGAGAAGAGTTGCAAAGAGTGTAAATTTAATTTCCTGCTGGCATTTATCAAAACGTGCGAAGCCGACACATCAAAGCGAAACGAGGCGCGTCGTGTGAGCGATTTATTACGTTTATTCGTTTTTGTTTTCGTCGGCGACGGCGGAAAGCATTGAATTATCGACGAGGACAAGCGCCGGAAAATATCGGCGAGGGAAATATAATAAAACACCATAAAAGACGAATGTGCAAGGATAAAGGATAATTGTGTCAATAAAATTGATGTTGTGCAATCCGGCGTTGGGCAAATAACGATATCATTAGGTGCACCTTACGTGCAAATTGAAATAACCTTGGGCGTTATCTAAAAATAATTTCAGCACATTAACATGACGGATAGATAGCGCTATTTACTGGCGGCATTGACACAGCGCTCTGCTTAGACGTTTCGAGCGGGGAAAATCGCGGAAACGCTGGTGCACATTTCACGCGCGACTTTGTTAGAATTTGCCTCGATCGAGCCGCGTCCGATCATAAGGAAATTGATAATGCCATAAAGGGCAATAAACGAGCGTTTCGGCAGCGCCCAGGCGACGCGCGGCGCGTAATGTATGACGTCGTTATTTTGGCGCTCGCGAATCGTTAATTCAATTCGCGCGGTCATCAAGCGTGATTTACTGTCGAGCGGTTCCCGGCTGTGATGCGACGATCAGGCTCGAGCCAGAAAATTGAACGCCACCGACGCCGCTGCCGATGAGTTTATCGCGCATAATGCGCCCGGACGTTCGGAAAATTCACTCCGCGAGCGAAACAATCGGGCCATCCGAGCCGGGCCAAACGTGCACAATGAATTTCGATGTAATGCGAAAACACGACGGCGACGTCGCGGCAGGAATCTTAAACATTCGCCTCTTCGAAATCAGGTGTTCGCACAGAAAGGCGAAATATTCGAATTATTTATCTCACGCGGATCGAAGGTTTTTTTTCGCGCACCTCGTATCTTGTATCTCGTGCTTGGCGAAATTTAATTAGCTAATTTCGTTTTCTTTGACGCCAATGGAATTTTTATTTCATGCCTTTTCCGCCCGCTTTCACTAATTTCCGCGCCGGCGGTCGGCGCACCGAAAACATTAAAACGCGAAGGTTGCGAACGCTAATGAATATGAAATTCACGTGCGTATAAATCAGCGCGCGGCTTTTCCAGCGCCAACTTCGTGATTGCTATACATTCATGAGTTGGGAGCACCCGGACGCGACGGTCCGGAAGCGCAATAGCAAATTTCGCCGCCGCGCGATATTGCCACAATAAAGCGAATCATTAAAGAAATTAATCGAAATAAAAAGGCCGCGCTCGCGCGCGTATAATAAGCGTCCGCCTCTCCGATTTCGACTTTCGACCTCGCGACCCAAAAGGTTTCCCCGGACGCCAGACGCCGGACGCCGCGGCGCGAGCGGAAGGAAGAGACGCACGAGGTGGAAAACGCCGCGGCACGGCCTTTATGAGTAATTTCAACGTTTTCACAGTTTTCCCATTTATCGCGGGTTATTAGGAGGAATAAACCCATTGCTTTCACGGCTACCCGGCTCTTGTTACGACGATAAAATTTATATCAGCGTAATATACATTTAATCGATCCTCGCCGGTAGATTACGGCTTTCGGGGATTATTGCTCGTTTGTTTTGTTCGTTCCCAACAACATCCGCGCAGCGTCTCCTATTTAAACGCGAACTATTCGTGCATTTTTTCGGCCGAACGAATTCCGTCGCCAATGGGAGAACGCGCGAGAAGCCCGCTGGATAATTCGAATTAAATTATTTTAATGCAAAAAATGTGTACGTTTAAATGTGCTGAATTAAATTATTCGATGCGCTCGGCACTCGCGACGGCCGGCGAACGGAAAAAACCGGGCGCAAAAACGACCGCAGACAAAAAAAAAACGCAAAGCGCGAAACAAAACGCGGAACACATTCGTCCCGCAACGCGGAGCGCGACTGAAAGGCGACCTGCCAGTTGAAATGTTCCGGGCGGCATTACGGAAAAGCCGAGCGGAAAACCGGACGGCGGGCAGGCGCTCCGGAACGAGCTGGGAAACACGAGGCGCCGCGGAAAACGAGCGTTACGAGCGCTCCTCGATGCGAAAATAATGAGGCGGCCAGATGGGCACGTCGACGAAATGCACCGTATCGCGGCTGCATCGCCGGCGCCGCTGCATTTACTGCAATCCCGTTTTCCTGCTGCATCGCGCGTTTGTGCATTGCGCACGCAGCGCCTCGGCCCACGCGAACGCGCGCGTGAATGGCACAAACGAGGCACGCGTCGGGGAGTTTGGGAGATGGCTGCGGATTTTAAAATTAAAATGACACCGACAACGTAACGTGCATACAATGAGACATGCTGCAAGGCGTGCGCGCGAAGAAGATCGCAGACATGGAGACGTGCCTGCTGCCTTTCAGCTATTCCGTCATCGTGCGATGACAGCCGCCGACTAGGAACTCTAGGTGTCCTAGGAGCCGTAAGTGTCGGAAAGTGAATACGAAAAATGTGACAGGTTGACTCACCAGGCAAGAATCACTTTCTATTTTTTTTGTAAATAAAACGCTGCTACTTTAAAGTGAGTCATTTTCTGTGTATGACTAGAGATGTTCTAATGATTGCGCTGAAAATGCAGCCGAGAGTGCAGAAAATATGAAGCGACGTTAAAAGATAATAAATCTTGTTTCGTGCGGAGACGTTTTCGTTAATGACGTGTCATGTCAACGGCTACTTAGTGCACTTTATGAATGATAATGAAAATGCGCGCTTGCGATTATTATCCTAGATAAACTGAAAAATGTCATTCAAATATGATATGAACTCCAGATCCAGATCCAGCACCAAGCTCTTTCGATTGTGCGCGTGCGTCTTCTCGTTTTTGATTTTACGCCCTCGTTAAACTCGGGCCTTGATGCTATAAAAAAATAACGGGCTCATTAAAACACAAAAATGAAAGCAGGAGAATAGAAAAATATAACTCGCAGAAAACACCGAAATATTAAAACACAAACCCACCGCCGCACAGTCTACGAATTGGCGACTTTTACGTATAAAAACATATAACTTTACTGTCAGACTAAGAAGACACCAACGCCGCGCGAAAATTCAAATCTTCCGAATTCGAACTAACCAAACGATGGAAATGGTGTTGGGATTCAGGTGGCAGCATTGTCCACGCAAAGTGCATTTGGCGACCATCGTGTTTTCGTTGGTTGGAAACCCAAAAGTTACTGCCAGACTAAGAAGACACTAACGCCGCGCGAAAATTCAAATCTTCCGAATGCGAACGTACCAAACGATGGAAATGGTGTTCGGATTCAGTTGGCAGCATTGTCCACGCAAAGTGCATTTGGCGGCCATCATGTTTTCGTTGGTTGGAAACCGCAAAGTTACTGCCAGACTAAGAAGACACTAACGCCGCGCGAAAATTCAAATCTTCCGAATTCGAACGAACCAAACGATGGAAATGGAGTTGGGATTCAGTTGGCGCGCCGTCGCGGTGGCCCTGACAAAAGCGATTACCATTTAGCCAAAACGCCGAAACACAATGCATCATCGGAGCATCAGTTTAGCTTTTCGAGTTCACAACATTTACGTGGGCCGAGCAATAAAACATCCACTAAAAGTTAATGCATGCAAACGCCGAAATATGCTGCGGCACGGTCAACACACTACCTGGTTATTAGAAAAACGAATGAAACAACAACATTTTTTTGGTAAGAAACGTGCTGTGCACTTGACGCTGTCGCCGTGTCTGGCAAGTTACGTTGTCGGGATATAGCGTGTGACAGATTTAATTTGCATTTTGAGCAGTCCGCGCTATCGAAACATTCGACGGCGCGTTCGGCGCTCGCGATTTGCATTCTTATCTTTACGCCGCTGTCCGCGCCGTTCGGGGGATGAAAAATGAACGAATGCGTCGACAACTGCAGCGCCGTTATCGCAGCGCAGCAAAAACGCGAACAGGCGTAAACATCTATCTGCAACATCCTATTGTAATGTTTTAATTAAAACTACGTGCAGAATGACGTCTGGAATTCATTTGTTTTGGTTTCATCTCGCGCTGTTGTTTTTACGTTAAGTTTAGGCGGTTTATAATTAACTGCTGCTTATTGAGATTAGCGGTGGCGGGAAGTGGCAGTTAACCGGGTTGAATTATCTAGGATCTGTATTCGCCGGGGCCAAAAACGGCACAGTTGCAATTTTTAGTCGTAACTACCCTCTATAGTTTGTTGGCAAACCGTAAATAATCATTTCGTTTACTCTATTTCCTATTTCGGTTGATTATTTTGTTCATTTTGCCGCTGTTTTGTAGTTGTATGACGGTAATGTGACGGTGGTGTGATGGCCATGTGAAAATCGACCTTAACATGCTTCCATTGGTTCCGGTAATGTTCGTGCTCACGAGCAGCGCTGGACGCACTTTGTTCACATGTTTTTGCTACGAATAGGCCTTATTTCTGGGTTAATTACAACAATATGTTGCGAAGCGATAAATCACAACGAGACCATGCGCGCGCGCGCGGCCGCCCCCCGAAACGGGCAATTTGTTTCGTCGCTTTGTCCTCTTTTTATCCCGGACGGGCTCACAGTTGCAGTTGTTTTTCTTCGCGCCCGCCGCCTGTTTCACTTAATTTCGTTACAAAAGCGCGCTCGTACCTGATCCCGAAACTGCCCGGCACGCGCTCGCCCACGTTCCGGCACATTCAAGACGGAGCCTTTCATGTTTTGCGCTTTCTGCATGCGCCCAGGAAGGCACGGGTTTTTCTCGCGCGCGCCCGCTTCACAGCGCGCCCAAAGTTAATTAATGCCGACTGATTAATTGAAAACTGATACGGATTAAAGGATGAAGACGTCCCAAATAAACATACACGTCTAATCAGCTATAATTGAACAATTAATTGCTCGGCTGTACGGTTTAATTACATGTATAATTTATTACCGATGGAATGGAAAAACTTCTCTGCATAGAAGCCGTTATTGTTTGCTTAGTTTGTTTGTTTATTGGCAGCGTTCTACGAGCGGCTGCGTTTCTAATCGCGGCCGCTTGCGCGCGAATCAAACGTTTCCAGAAAATCAAAAGTTAATTATAACTTTTCGGCGGATTGTCATAAAACGTCGCGGCGGTTTTATGGCCGATGCAGGCGTCGGCGAAATTCAAACAAACGTTGGAAATGGAAAATCCTTGTTATCCTAGGCCACACCGACGACAGTTGCAATGTTTGCCAAGTTTCAAACATTCACCACCATTCGCCTTCAGATTTGTTTAAACGTTCAAACGCTCCTCCAACTTTCCGCGATCGATTAAATGCATGAATTTCATACGCCCAATGCTCGAACGTTAATGTAATTAGAATAATTGCAAAACCTAGAAAGGATTGTATAATCGAATGTAATCGACTTTTATGTGCATCACACGTAATTATGTCAGCGTGGTTTGTGATAATAAATTAAATTGCGATTATTTCCCGTTTACGAGCGCGGTTAGAATATTCGATAACGATTTGGCATTTCTCAAAATTACGATAACGACTAAGGTCTGTGGCAAATAGTTCTGTTCGATTCGCTCATGAATTTATTATTGCGCCACTATAAAATCGCTATAAATAACGTTTATCGCCTCTCTAGCATAAAGTGAAAACTGTAAATAAATCCTCGAATGCACATCGGCGCGTTTGATGGAGTGCGAATTGTACGAATTCACGCACTTCCGGTCATGCTCTCTTCGGCGTTTTCGTTTTCTTGCGGTCCGCCAACAAAGGCTAATAATAGCAGCGACATAAATCTATAAATTTACCACTGGACGTGCGGGCATGGCACTGGATGCGGATCGACGTCGAAGTTTACGATTAATTTTCCTCCGATCGCTTCGGAGCATGACCGTTTACGACATCAGAAAATCTCGATTAATTCTTCAATCACAGTGTCTTATCGTGACAGGCGAGAGAATAATTTTAGCAAGAGGTCGACTGAAGTCATTCTTTCCAGAAACGACGACAAGTTTCTCGAAATTCACGCTAATGCGTTGAATGAATGACGAAACATCGAGCGTGGTTTAGTTTTACGCTCGCCTTCCGTTTACTCATTCGTCGTGATTCAATGGAATTTAATGCAATCTTAGATTTTATGTTAACTTCATTACCAGGCCGTCGGGCGCTTACTTCATCGCGGGAATTGTGGCGGCGATGATGTAACGAGCGGAAGCCGACGCTATGAGGTGGAAACGACCGATATCTATCAGCGGGTCCCATGCAAATTGGAAACAATCGCGTACACGGCGCGGATGAAAAAATAATTGTGTTTCGGAACTTCGCCGCTCGTCGCAAGGAAAAACAAAAGTTGCGCGGCGATATTTTAAACTTGAAATTAGGTTGGCGAACTTCTCGTGCGGTAGGCATAAATCAGGCGCCGAAAGCGCAAAATTTAAAATGCAGAAGCAAGAGCTAAAGAGTAGCAAAGTCGTGCAAACAAGCAACCTTACAATGCCTACCTACCCGAATCTGAAATAACGATACAGTATCATGTAACAGCTATAAATCTCGCATTTTATATTCTTGTTTACTACCGCGTTACCTGTGCGCGAGTTATTTTTATTTTTATGCTGGTATTTTCTGCTCAATGTTAAGGTTGTCCTGATTTCGCAGCCAGCCAAATCGTGCCAATATTAAACCAGAAAATCAACCGTGATTTTGACAGTTGATTTTTGAACTACATATTTCAAACGCACTTCTTTCATTGCAGCGCGTATTTCTGGTGACACAATTAATGAAAAACGCGTCGATGTCACACGTAATAACATGTGCCAATACAACGAAACGTAATTAGCGCGAACGGCGAGCGGTCGCGTACGAATTCGTGAGTAATTTGCTCGGCGCTAATAAACGAAGTGAGTAATTGCAATGCTGACAATGCGGTGCAGCGCAATTAAATATGTGCATAAATAAACAT
>JARRAA010015760.1:0-15608 GCA_030557295.1 Ecitodaemon sp. MM-2014 | reverse complement strand
GCATCGTTTTCCTCTTACATATGCTCAATTTTCCACAACAGCTTTTCCTATTTACTGGCGCGCGCTTTTCTCTCGACGGCCGCCCGCGCGTGCGGTTCGCCGCGCGTCGGAACTAATCGCGTGACATTTGCATTTCCCATCTAAAATGTATTATATCCAATAAGTTATTCATGCGCCGGACGAGCGAATTTCATGCGTGCGCCATCGCCATCGCCATCGCACAATTGCAATTATGCCACTGGCGACGACAATTGTTTGTTTAGAATCGGTTGTGTCGCATGCCGCAGTTGTTAATTGTTTGTTGCGATGCACAGTATCCAGCTCACTTGTTATATGATACGTCGTGATGAAATATTATCTCAATTTTGCAAAAAAAAGTTTTTGCAAAAAAATTTTGTCTAGTCGTTGATACACGGGCGCGATTTGCCCCGAAACGCGGGCGAGGTCGTTGATAAATTTGCATGAATCAACTTTGCGGTGTATATCCCAGCGAGCATTTGCGCGCACTAATCGCACGATTCTGTGTGGGTGCGATTGTGATGCAACAGCGCCACAATCGTTGCAAATGCAATAATTGTGCGAACGTCGTCGCTATGCCTGCGCATGAATTCCATTTACATTTATCGCCGCCGCTCGCCACGGCGGGGTGTTGCTCGTCGCGCAACGGATTTGATTGTTGCATAATTCGCGCAATTTCTACTTGAATGCCTATAATTAGACGCCATTTATTCGGCATTGTTCAAAATATTGATATTAATAGTTGTCTAATTCACCGATGCAGAAATTGTAGCAGGTTTTGCATTAGGTTCAGTTAATGGACGGATTTTAATTAAAAGCGTTGCGCTCTCTAATGATTATCGAAAATGTGAAATTCGTATAAATCGGATAATAAAATTATCATCGAATGGGCGAATTATCGCGCGGCGCGCGATTATTATTAATATTATTAATTAATTGCATTCATTTTCGTTTTAGACACTACNATAAAACTTTTTTAAACAAACATACTAGTTTTACGTCGTGTTGCAGTTTCATGTAAAAATTCCACCATGGAACTCCAAGTTTCCAACATTTTTCTCGCCGTTTGAAATTATTTATTACACCCATCGAATAAAAACGCCCCGCGAGTGCAATACAAAGGCAAAACTCTTTGAGAACCCTTGCGAAACGCGAAGTTTAGACTTTTTCTGAGAAACTGCGTTCTTCAGAGAGCACGCACGAACGCAATGTTTATTTCGCCCCCTTGAAGGGTTGTATTGCGGCGCACATTTATCGTGGCATTATACGCAACAAATATAATTTTAGTTCTTTGTTGCCTTCCATTACAACATCGATCGTTCATCATCTCTATTTTGCACTATATATATACTGCGTTGTGTGAGCGCCAGGTATCTGGGACGCCTATCTTGTTATATTCATCTTCATTTTCTTTTGTCTGCTTCTTATTATTACCGTTATGATGACCATGAAAACTCGAGTTTTCTTTTGTTCGCTTTGTAGAGGATTTTCTTAATCGCTTCAGATCCTATCGATACCCTCGATAAGAACGAATTATGGTCGCTTTTGTGGCATTAAAAACATTTGTGTGATAAAACTTGATCCCAGCGAATCGGCCACAATATTCAATTAACATTTCGCAGTGATGGGACGCGGTTTGATGGAATCGTCGAAGACGAGTTCACGTGCGAGCGATTCCGGTGATGGAGAAGGAAACGTGCATTATTCATTTCATCATTCGTATCATCCCGGCGTATACAGGGGTCGCATTCGAGAATCTGGATATACTATACGATTTTATTCGCTGCAGCCGTACGGAAATACACGCATAACGACGGCTGCCTTCGAATTCAATTTTCTCTTTCAATATTTGTTGTTTTCGTTGTGATGGAATAAAATGCTGTGTTGCGCGGAGTTCTCATCGCCCGCGAGTGTTTGCGCCGCTTACGCTTTATTATCGCGCCATTATAGTCGGAGTCGTTATTGCGCGAACCCGTTTCGAATATTTGAACGAGGAATAGTTTTATGCGTGATGGTTGCGCGGGCGGCCATCGCATCCTCCAGTTTCAATTCTCAGTTTTTTTTTTCGAGAAAATATTTGTTTTCTCTTTATTGTTGGTGTTGTGTTGCCTTGGATAACACGAACAATGTAATCATTACGGAATTCCTCGAGAGTGCCCGTTTAATGACGGGGGGCTTCTGGTTTATTTATAAGTGACCTGCGTCGTGCGAACGCTCCAACACGGCGCATAGTCCAGTCTATTATTATTACATCCCTTGATACCTTCAAGGAGCTTCCTGTTTCCGCTGCAGTCGCGCTGGAAATCCGCGCGCGCGCGCGCTTGTTTCGTCCCACCGCGCGTCTCCGGCCGGCCGCACGTCGATGTCGTACCGCGGCGGAAGTACGGAAATAAAGTAAACATTTTTACGCCACCCTCGAGGCCGCGGCGACCGCCGGCGGCGGCCTTATGTGGTACGTCCGCGCCGCGCTTAATTTTCATTGCCTTCCTTCTCTTCGGCGCGCTTATTTTCGCCGACTTTTTTTGCGACTCGCTCGGCGCTTTCTGTTGTCTGTCGTAACATGTTTTATGTGGGATTCACGGCGTCTAATGCCGATGGATTTGCGTTGTTTACCCACTTTCGTTGCGTCCTTATATTTACTTTGTTTTGTCGTGTGCTTTCAGGCCGATTACACGCGACATTCGGACGAGCTGGCCAAGGATGTCGAGCGGACGCTGCTGCGCATCGTCCGAGCGCTTTATGCAAACGACGCTCAAGGCGGCGAGAAGCGGCAGGAGGCGGCGGCAATCGGGCTGGCGTGCATGCGAACGCTGGAGAAATTTATCGCCGTCTTTCGCGATGGTGAGTGCTCCAGCTGTATTTCTCTATTTTTTTGCGCTTCAGGATGGCACATTGCTCGGGACCATCCCTGTCCACTTATACGCATTTAATACATTTGCATCGGCGAATTTTCAACGTCGAATTGGGCGCGAACGTCTAATAGGGTAGTAGGTTTCCTGCGGATTGCGTCGGATGCGTCGGATGCATCACGCGGCGAGAGTGAATTACTTTTCCGATCGATCGAATTCTTATCTCGAATTGCTACATTTAATCAAATTGACGATAAATCCCGGAAGGCGTGACTTCATTTTTGCATGTTTACCTACAAAGTTTAAACACGCCTGGCGAGTGACGCGAAATGATTTGTGCGCGTATTTTTATTCCAGCTAGGAAATCTTCGACGATGGCCGAGGAAACGAGAAACTTTCTCGGCAAGTTGGAGCGTCTCGACGCGATATTGGATTCGCTGATAAACATCGGCCCCGCGCTGACCGATTTTCTTCCGCGATTGCGCCGGCTGCGACAACGCGGGATGGAAATATCGCGGCGCGTCGCCGCCGAGGAAAGCCTCAACGCCGGTGGCAAATTCGAATGGGTGGATTCGGTACTAATAAAAGTGAGTTTCGCTTGTTTTCTTTGACGATTTGCTTACGAGTTCGACGCTCGACCCTTATACGTTTCTATTTCGTTCGTTTGCATAGTGCCTGAAAGAAGGATCATGGCTCCTCGTGGACAACGTGAATCTCTGCAGTCCCGCCGTATTGGATAGACTCAATGCGCTTTTGGAACCGAACGGTGTGCTCACCGTCGGCGAACGCGGCGTGGACGACGAGGGAAAGATGGTTACGATTCGTCCGCATCCGAATTTCCGACTATTCCTTACAATGGACCCGAAGAACGGCGAGATTTCCAGGTAACGCAGGAAATTGTTTAAGCGAACTGCGAAAGATTACACGTCAGGTGTTTGTTGAACTTTGCAGGGCCATGCGCAATCGAGGCGTTGAAATATTCATGCTGGAAAAGTGCATCACCGAAAAGGCGAATTTAATCGACACGAAATCGTTAATATCCAAGCAAGGCTTGTCGGACGAGTGCCTCATCAACGTCCTGGTGAATCTGCACGAAGACGTCGGCGAATTGATGCAAGGTAGGAATGCGCTGTTCAACGTTCAGTCAGTTGCTTTGCTAGATTGAAGCGTTGCCGAAGCTTTTACGCAGTAATGTGATTTTAATTATTCTCTCAAGGTGAAGCCCCCAACCACAGCCATCTTATGCATTCGGCGTTTCTGGTATCGCAACAGCTACGGCGCGGAGCATCGATTTTGCACGCCTTCGAGACTTCCATTGTCGACGTCTATCTCAACGCGAGCTCGCTATGCTCGGCCGGGAGCCCACAAGCGGCGGAGCTGAGGCGCGCGCTGTTGAATAAAATTCGCGAGCGCTTATTAGCGGCGACGATTAATGAGCACGAGCCCGCGCCTAATCAAATAACCCTGCGCACGAAAGCGCTGGAAAGCGACGCTCGACTGGCGCTCGTCGAACAACAGGCAACTTTGTTGTTGGGAAACTTCGCCACTCGACGCGACGACGACGAGCGCATGGCTGCGAGCCAATATTCTTTAATTCACTTCTTCGGCATGGCGACGCGCGAGGACGCCGAGCTCCGGCTGCGTTACTTCCGACAGCGCTTCGTCGAACTGGAGGCGCGTTATCGACACGTTGAATTTATTAGCGCGTCGGAGCGCGCCGATGCGGACGTCGAGCTGCCGTTCGAACGCCGCTGGTTACCTGATACCAGGTACGTGCACGCCGACACCGCCAGATGCAATAGAGCCTTTTTGCGCTTGTATTACGCCGTCTATCGCGCCGCTTTCGAGCCGGACGGCACCGGCGAGAATAGCGCCGTCGCCGTCGGTCGGGCGGGCGATAAATCATCGCCGCGTAAGCGCGGCTTCACGCTCCTGCAGTATCTCATCAGCATCAGACGCAAAGAGATCGATAGCAGCCAGTTGGATAATCCGCTCCTCAAGAACGTGCTGCACCTTTGCGCGAGATACGACGCATTCGTCGACTTCTTGCTCCGCCACACTTCGACGCCTCTGACCGACGAGCAGACCGTCGCCTTTATGTCGCTGCTCGAGCGCCGCTTTTTGCTGTACAAGAGCCTCAAATTTGCGGTCAGGACTGTCGATGAGATTCCCGATTCCATTATGAATGTGCACGTCCATTACAAATGGTTTATCAAGCACTCCATCAGGAATTTGCTCGCGCTGCTCGGCATTGATGCGGAAAATCACGATTTACAACCGTTAACGGATGTGCAGGCGATAGTCGACGAGATAAATTCGCAGCTGTCGCAAAACTTTAACGTTTTCAAAAAGGTCGCCAAACTTTACCAGAACGCGATCGTTAAAAAACCACCCCTCGTTAACGACGTTCAATTGACAACCAGCCCCAAAGTCCACCAAACCTTGGACATGTTAGATCTGTGCAATCCGAAACTCATTACCAAGGAGACGTTCGCCATTTTGAAAACTCATAGGGCGGCCGCAGTTTTGTTGAAAGATCATTTAACTTTTGATTATGCGCATCCCGTGAACTGCGACAGTTTGCAACTCGATGCCATCGACAGGAAGGAGTTATCTAAGGTTGGCGACGAAGAACTGCGCATGTTGACAATTTTCGATTACTTTTTACTATTAAAAATGATTCATCTACGCAATCGAACCTCGTTTAATTTGGAAAGCTTGGAATCTGCGTTGACTGTCCCCGTTCGACTGTCGTCAGTTCTGCAAGTATTCAGGGAGAGCAAGGACGAGCGATTGTGGCACGAAGTCATCATCGAATTGCATAACTATTTGAGACATTCGGTTGCATTGAATTTGAGACTAATTACCGACGAGAAGGCGCTCGCGGAGAAGATTACAGAAACTTGTCGGATAGATCTTCACATGCCTGCGCTGAGTTATCTGATCAGCGAATGTTTCCTCGACGACAACGGGATCGGGAATGCACACTTCGGCAATTACAGAGAAGTTTTGCATCTGACGCAGACCGTGAACAAAACTTTGTGGAAAAATATGACGGCTTTATCTGGCGAGGAGTTCGACTACGTTGCCAACGAGAAGGATCATCTTCTAAGCGCGAATAGAAAGTTTTGGGCGGACTTTGCCGCCTGTTTGAAAGTTGAATTTAATCGCGATGATTTTTGCATGAAGGACGTCCTCGCAAAGTGCCAAACGGCGTTAACGGGGATGTACGAACAGAAAGCGGGACGAAACGTTGCGCAGAACGAATTGCCTGCAATGCAACACGTGCTACATTTGCTAGACGAGAAGTTATCGGAGTTGAATCAGACGAACGAAAAGGACGAAGAAAACGTACAACTGGATCTCATCGCCGACGGGTACATGCTGCTAAGTTACGCGAAGCTGTTGCTGAACGCGCAATTGCCAATGATGGACACCTTGAGCAAGGTGGCGATAAGGAAAAGCGCATGCGAAAAGGAGCGCGATCAACTAGAACAACTGCGACTAAGTTACGAACGCCAAAACGAAGTGTTCAGCGGAAACGAGAACGGCCTGCATCCCTTGCACCCTCTTGCCATGAGCAGGACCCTCGAATTGGACGGGAAACTCGCCGAATTAGGAACATACGTTGCGGCGCGGCCTGACGAGGCGGTCTACAAGAAACTCCAGGTGGTAAGTTAAAATTCGCCGCGTCTGCGAGCGCTTTTATTTGAAAACTTTGTTTATTTGTTCCACGCCAGACGCTCCAAAATGGTTTAACTACAATTTTCGCTCCGTCGAAATTTTTAACAAGTTACAAGTCGCTGTGCGCGTCGAAGGCGAAACTTTTAGCGGCAACTATCGGCGGGACCGCAAACGACGAGTCCATCGGAGGGTCGGAACATCTTCAACAGGAGCTCCGACTCGCAATTGCGACGCTCACGAGTTATGACAACTTTATCGAGGAGATTAAAAGCTACCGATGCGTTTATCCCGATTTCGTCGAGCCGTTGCTAGCTGCCGCCGCGCAGTTGGTTCACGGTCTGCAGCTGCGAATCGCGCTGTTTAAGAAGCTGCGCATCGTCTATGAGCATCGGCGAGACGGCGTTAATGCCGCGCAGGTTTTGCTACGACTCACGAAACTTCCGTCGATCTCGCGCGAGAGGCCGACGCGCCTGGACGTCGCGAATTACTATGTGGGCAACGACGTGCATCGCCTGCTCGCGAGCACTTTCGGCGACGACGAAGACGACGAAAGAAAACGCGCCACTTTCGACATGTTGAAGTGCGCGCTGATAGAAATGAGCAACGCGTGCAAAGCTAGCGTCAAATATTTGCACGTCTTCGAGAGGGATTTATTCGAGGCTTATAATCGTCTCGTGGAGAAGTTCGTCGACGCGTGGAAACAGCAACAAATCGATGTCGAGATTAAGAAGAACGAGGACGAATCGCTCTACAAGATTAAGTGAGTAAATTTAGTTTGGAAACTTGCCTACGGTGTTGGTTGATGCGTCTGAAGCGCTTTTGAAACCTCAGGTGTGCTCAGATTTTGAAAGATTTATGTTATTTGTTATATTTCTTTTAACAGGACAAAATGCGATGATAAAACGGAAGACGAACAAGCGGCCATCGAATTTCAATCGCTTTTCCCATCATACCACGACGCAGATTTTAATGATTTGCTCGCAAAAGATTTGGGCGATGATCCTGAAGAGCAGGAACACGTCAACGAATTCGCCGGCGCAATCAAACAAGAAGATATTGAGTACGTTTCCCAAATTCACACCGAGTTTATGCTCGCGTTCACTAAGACGGAGTGGCTTAATCCCAAAACGAAATCGACGATTGCTTTGAATAACGATTGGGCGCTTTTGCATAGATTCAAATTGCTTCGACAAATGCTCAAGAAAAACGTCGAATGCTTAAGCTACACTTTAGATCGGGAATTGATCGGCACCCTCAGCGTTTTGCTCGCCGTGGCGAACAAGTTTGGAAATGCCGAATCGCTTGTGAATGAGTCGCCCAAAAAGTATAATTTCTATAAGCACGCGAATATGGAAGAAGTGAAACTCTGCTTCCATCTGCTCAAAGAGCTCGAAGCGCGAATTAACGAATTGTTGGAGCAGTGGCCGGAGCATCCGACGCTGCAGGCCATTATGACGATAATCGCGCGAATCTTGAACTTTGATATTACGAGCCCGTTGCCAAGATTCCTCACGGGGTTGGATATCTTATTGACTAAATGTCACGAATGGGAGGAGAACGCTCATTCCGGGGTGTCGCTCTCGGTGCACTTCCTCGCCATCAGTCAACAGATTATAACTTGGCGCAAACTCGAAATGTCCAACTGGAAGTCGGCGCTGGACATCGTTTACGACAAAATGGTCGGGGCTTCTTATAAATATTGGTTTTATTTATACGACGTCATGCGCGAATACATTTACGATCGTGCGTTTGGCGTCGAAGAACTCGTGTCGTCTTTGCAGAAGTTTATTCTGCAATCGAACATCGCCGAATTCTCGATACGCGTGCGTCTCTTGCTCGCCTTCCATTGCCACGCCACTTATTTGCAGCCGAGCATCGAGAGGGATTTCTTCATTAGCATATTGTGGAATTTGTATAAACATTACGAGCAGTTTGTTCCTAACGTAACGCAACAAATGCGCACGTTAAAAGCGCCGATCGAGAAGAAACTTAAGGACTACGTGAAGATTGTGCGTTGGAAGGATATTTCTTACTGGGCCCTGAAGGAAACTTTGGACAAGACACACAGAATTATTCATAAGTATATGCGAGAGTTTGAAGCTGTCCTCAAACAGCCGGCGAATCAGTTTATGATAAATACGAATACGTCATACGAAAATCGATCCTTTAAAGAAGACGAAGGTGACGATAAGAAGAAGTCAATTGGCGAGAAAATCGCGTCCAAAAACTACTACATTGTTAACGTGGAAAACTTTATGAGCAATTTGAAAGTGGAACCTGTACAAGGATTAGATCACACTATCTTGATCAATTCCCAACATTACTATTCCAAAATGAAGAGCATTTGTGCAAATGTAATTGCGCTGTGTAAATATCCACAGTTGATTAGAGATCTGGATTATTTCATTGCGCAAGTCATAATGACGAGTAAGCACTTACAAGCGTTGGAAGTGGATAAGAGTTTAGTTAAAGAAAAGCAAGTCTCCCAGGCGAAGGGCCATCTCCAACAGAAACAACGCGCTTTAAGTGACTTGTTCAAAGCGCTGGCTAAAATCGGTTTGTCTTTCCGCAAAGGCATCGTCGAAAATAAACAAGATTGCTTTGATTCTGATTACGTCATCAAGCCGCTTGATTTGGCCGCTCTGCTGGGACACTTGCAGAAGGGACCGAACGACGGCCAATTGCTGCAGGCGTGGGAAAGCGTCGAGGTTTATCATCGAAAGGCGTTTATGCGTTTGGAGATTTTAGAAAACATGCTGAAAAGCCCAGCCAAAGAACTCGGCATGCAAAACATCGAACGTTGCAAAGGTTTTTCTCTGCACTTGATGAAGCTGACCTCCGAGCAAAAGCGTAAGTTGATTGATTCTTCGAGGCAGCTTTATTCGATTCGCCACATGCAGATGATAATTACGCAAATCGCGCAAAAGAAGAGGTTCGTGTCCGTGCAAAAGGTCAACGATTTGCGCACGGTTCTCGTCAATATTGTGGACACTCTTAATGACCTGAGGATGATTTTATCCGCTTGTCCCGAAGAAGACGTAAGCGATGAGAAAATCGAGCTTCCCGTTCTTGCTAAGGCAAGTTTTATTAATCAAAAGCACGATACACATTGGCAAGTTGCTAATGACTTGATAAACGACTCGAGGAAGTCCATTGAGCAAGTTTTGAACATTTTGCAAGAAGTTTTATCGGCATTCTTCGTTCCGGGCGTGGTTTCGTCGAGAATTAAAATCAAGTATATTGTTTTTGATAAAATTAATGATGTCGACACTCTGCTGAATGGCGTCACTGCGAATTTGAAGAATATCGATGCCGAATTTCATAACATTGAGATGGTTTCGGCTCTCAAAGACTTAATATCTGATCTGGAAGATAAACACTTATCGTTGAATGATAAAAGCAGCTCGCCAGCGCCCGCAAAGGATCTTAAATCCTTCCAGAGGAATATTAGAAAGTCTGTACAAAGCGCGCTCTTTGGCGTACAAGGAATCGCTGAAAAATATGCCAAAAAGCATGAGGGAACACCGGCAGAAGCTGAACAAGAAGAAGAGTTGCTGGAAAACCAGCTGAGTGTTTTGATAATGCAAGAAATGCAGGAGGAAATAAGTTGTCTTAACATTCCCAATGTTTGCAAGAGAATTAACGCCGTGTTGGAATTTGTTTGCAGTTCAGATCTAACAGGGGAGGTTGTTTATCAAGAATTAGTGCGCTTGATTTTGCCATTTGTGGAACAAACCGTGAACATGTATCAATTTTTAATTATTCAACAAGTGAGCGCGTTGAGAGTCACTTGTAAAATGGCGTCGGTGCTCATAAACATCTTCATCGATTTGGCTAGTAAGGGCTTCTGTGTTCCGCCGGAATTGGAAGCCGAAATGAAGGAAGGCGAGTCGAAGGTGTCGAGTGGCATGGGATTGGGTGATGGTGAAGGCGAGAAAGATGTTTCCGATAAAATTGAGTCGGAAGATCAGCTCGAAGATGCGCAGCCAGCTGGACAGGAGAAGAAAAAGGACGAGGACAAAGACTGTAAAGAGGAAGAGAAGGGAATCGAAATGAGTGAAGATTTTGATAGTAAATTGCAAGATGTTGAAAAGAATCCGGACGACGAAGAGAACAGCGATGATGACGACGATAAAGACTCCGATGCTGAGGAACAGATGGGAGATACTGATAAAGGTGCTGACCAGTTGGACAAACAAATTTGGGGATCGGATGACGAAGAGCCGCCCGAGGATGAAAATGCCGAGAGCAAGGAAGAGGAAAAGGGCGATTCTAACGAGAAAGTCGGCGAGAAAGAAATGACTGCTAAGGATGAACAACCTTCTCAGGGACCGGAGGAGAACGATGATAAAGGTAAAGAAGAAAAGGAGCAAAAGCAGAAGGAAATCAACGAAATGGAAGAACCCGAATTGGACGATGATCAAGTCGACCCATATCATGGTAATCAACCGGAGTTACCTGAACCGGAAGGCATGGATTTGCCTGAAGACATGCAACTTGATAGTGACGGCGAAGAACAGGAAGAACAGGGTGATGAGAATCCTTTCGATATTGATGCCATGAAAGAACAGATGCCCGATGATGTACCGAATCCGGATGATAAGGAGGCAGATAAACCAGACGTGGAAGATGATAAGAAAGACGCTGATGATTCTTCGGACGACGAGGGAGATAACACCAACAATGATCAAGAGAAAGAAACACAGGGAGAGGAAGAAAATCCTGACGCTGACGATGTTGACGACGCTACTAAGAAAGACACAGAAATTGACAATAAAGACGAGGAAGACGCGGAAAATAAAAACGAAGAATCCGTATATGATCAAACCCAGAGTAAGGATAATACTGCACAAGCTACGGACATTGATGATGCCACAGCAGCGGATAATGTAGAGATGAATCCTTCCGAACAGCAAAAATCCGCGCCAACTGCCGAAGACGCCTGCCAAGAAGACAATCCGGACAAGGAAGGCGTGGGGCAATCTCAGATGGAAAAGAGCAAAACTGGTCACAAAGGTGAAGCAAACGCGCAACAAGACTCGCAGAGGCAGCAGGATGTTGAAGAAAAGAAGAGAAACCGACCGGGCGAGACGGATGCGGATCGTTGTTTGGGCGATAATTCTGAGCCCGTTAAGAAGAAGATGAAAACGATTGATTCAAAAGACAACACGAAACAAGACGATGAGCCAGAAGAAGAGAATCTTGACGATATGGAAGCCGACATTTATAAACACATCAAGGAAGCGCAGAAAACTTGCGCGCAAGTTATGGACGCCGTTACGCAAGAACAAGCTGAAAAACTAAAGGATCAGCAAGTTCCTAACGAAAATGAAGAAGAGGACGCTGAAGAAGCAACGGAATCGCAAGACAAATTACCAGAGGAAGAGGATAATCAGCCTGACGAGGACATGGGTAATGTTGACAAAGCAAAAGCAGAGAAAATTGAAAATGAAAAGAAACAAAAGTTGGAACAGCAAAAAGCGAAAGGTTTGTACATTTCAAATAATGCTTCACTATTTTTTATCTGTATTATCGTAATTCCAGGCGATGTAATGGATGAAATGGCCGAAATGGAAGTAGAAGGGGAAGTTGTCGAAACGCACACGGTTGAAAGAAGCGCTGAAAGCAGTTATCACACACAATATTTAGCAAACGAGGCTGCTAAGGCTCTTACCATTGAGGACATGAATCAACTGAGGTCGGATGTTGAACAACAACTATCCGCATGGAATAACGTAAGTCTCTATTACCACGAAATTAATGGCAACGTTGTTAATTGGATTTTATATTCTGATAGGCGCCTAATAGCGTTGAGGCTGAACAGGCTTGGGAGAAGATCTCGTCTTTGACATCGTCTCTGGCGCAGGAATTATCAGAGCAACTCCGATTAGTGCTGGAACCCACGCAAGCGTCCCGGCTCAAAGGCGATTTTCGCACAGGTCGGCGCATCAACATGCGCAAAGTCATTCCGTATATTGCATCGCAATTCCGCAAGGATAAAATTTGGTTGCGACGCACAAAGCCATCCAAAAGGGAGTATCAAATTGTCCTTGCCATAGACGATTCCTCCAGCATGGCCGACAACCATTCCAAAGAACTCGCGTTCGAAAGCGTCGCGCTCATTTCCAAAGCATTGACATTGCTGGAGAGCGGCCAACTATCAATTTTAAGCTTTGGGGAAAGCCCGAAAGTATTGCATAAATTAACGGACACATTCACCGATAAATCGGGCAGCGGGTTGCTGCAGCAATTCCAATTCGATCAGCAGAAAACTTGCGTGGCCAGACTGGTGGACTTTGCCACCGCGATGCTGAATGCGGCGCATTCTAACGTCGCCTCCTTGCTGGCGAAACTGCTTATTATCGTTAGCGATGGGCGAGGTATCTTTTCCGAGGGCGAAAGCTACGTGCAGCAGGCGGTGCGCCGTGCGAAGTTGGACAACATCTTCATGATTTTTGTCATTATCGATAACCCGGAAAACAAAAGCAGTATTCTGGATATCAGAAAAGCTGTCTTCCAAGCTGGTAAAATGGAACTAAAGTCATACATGGACACTTTCCCTTTTCCATTTTATATTATTCTAAGAGATATTAATACGTTGCCGAATGTATTGAGCGACGCTCTGCGACAGTGGTTTGAGATGGTTTCTAATGTTGATCGTGTTTAAGATTTTTCATGTTTGTTCAGTTTAATAAGTTTAGGGGAATAATTGATGAATAAAAATGTTTGAATTAAGGCATGTGGGTAATTTAATTTTCAGGATTTTCAGAAGGATACAAGGTGGGAACGTAGGCAACCTGACTAGCATCATGGAGTGTTGAACCCGGGGCATTAAAAGATGAATAGCCCCTTTTGAAGCCGGTGTCAAAAGACAGTACTTGAAAGACTATAACTGACAAAGAGATTCGAGTGCAGGGAGCGGAGCGTTACGATTGACTGCATTTAAAATTTGAATTTTTTCGCATTTTCTGGCGGTTATAAGTAAATTTTACATGCAAAAACAATGCCGCATACATGTTGTGTGTTTGACTGCGGTAGTTGCAGCAATCGGGAGGAATAAGTTTTTATGACTTAACTTCGGAGAGCCTGAAAGTGTATAAGCACTAATGCGTCCGCGCACCTTAAAACCTGCTACAGCCATAACCCAGCATTAAGGAGGCTAGTGCGCGCGTCCTTGTCAAGGCCGTGTCCTTGCGAACGGACCTAATGCGTCGGCGCAGCTTACAACCTGTTTTACAGCCACACCCCGGCGGTAGGGAGGCTAGTGCGCGCGTCCTTGTCAAGGCCGTGTCCTTACGAACGGACCTAATGCGTCTGCGCAGCTTACAACCAGTTTTACAGCCACACCCCGGCAGTAGGGAGGCTAGTGCGCGCATCTTTGTCAAGGCCGTTTCCTTGCGAACGGACCTAATGCGTCGGCGCAGCTTGCAACCTGTTTTACAGCCACACCCCGGCAGTACGGAGGCTAGTGCGCGCGTCCTTGTCAAGGCCGTGCCCTTATGAACGGACCTAATGCGTCGGCGCAGCTTAAAACCTGTTACAGCTATAACCCCGCATTAAGGAGGCTAGTAACGGCGTCCTTGCCTTTATCAAGTTCAACTGAAGCAATCATTCTTCATAATCATTTAAAAGTTTTTCGCATCAAAATCATTTGTATGAAGAAAATAACCTTTAAGTATATTATATATACTTAAAATGTACTGAAATATGCCCAGTATTAACAGTTTTGCGTGATTTTCAAGGAAATTATTTGCAAATTTTAAACGTTTGATTCATTTCTAACCTTAGATATTTGCAGCATAGAAAAGTAGTAATGAAACAAAACTTACGACGTCATATGCCCTAATTTATCGACCTAAACTTCAATTATAACTTCAAATAACTAATTGACACTAATTGTTTACTGAAACTCATCGAATTTCCGTAAAAAAAAGGAAAACTTGTACCTCGCGACCGTTACTTTTCGGCGGGCTTTTCAAGAGAACCTAACTTACCGAGTTCCAACCGTTGACGTCAACAAGGTTGCCTACGTTGTCCATTAGTTGTTCTCGTTGTTCCCACCAACTGAAAATAATCAGAAATAACAAAGATAGCTAATAAATAAACAAACAACAATGCCGAACAAGTAAAATTAACAAGAACTAACAACCATAGTGAACGAGTTTTAAGTCTGGTTGTCTTTAAGGTTGTGTTGTTTGTGCTCAAACTCAACTCTCGAGCATCATCCATCATACACATCATACAAACCAGGATACTCAATAAACTATTCGACGGAATCATCGACGGGCAATTCTAAGTCAAGTGTCGTCAATTCAGAACGAAAGTACACGAATAGCGAGATGTTTTCGTTAACGAATCCGTCAAAAACGAGTGTGAGGACACAAGTCACTGTAACACGAACAAAGAACAAGTCTGGACAGTACGAAGAAAGAGTGGACATAGATACAATTTCACAGAGATGCAGCGTTGCTTTAGAAGGCAGAAACAATCTGGTTTCAATCCAAGGACATAAATCAAAGAAATAAATTTAAAAAAAACGTAACATTTGATTATTTGTGTTGTTAATTACAACTTACTTTGTAACTTATGTATTTTAACTATTTCTAAAATAAATCAAGTCACTATTTTTTGGTATTAAATAATAAATTAAAAATATATCTTCAAAACATTTCCTTTTTAAAGTTTTTTTCAGTTTATGCTTACTGTAAATGTTCCTGGTTAAATTATAATGCGTTATATTGTGTTATCATAGTTACTAGTAATTCATGGCTATATAACTCTGTTTCTATAAAAGTTCATCAACATGTGCGTAATATTGAAGCCGCCCGTGAGGCTGACGATGTAGAAAATGGCCAGAAGAGGAAGTGGAGCTAGGATGAGTTGCGTCCGCCGCAAGAAGTGCAACGAGCTATATCCCAGGAAAGTTATGTACACGTAGTAGGAGCAGGCCACGAGCCAGAACGTGTTGCCGAGGAAACGCGAGGCAAACCATTCGTGACTAATGAGTCCTAGAACACAAATCATTTGAATTGGCGACAAGTTATTGCGATTATTAAG
>JARRAA010015745.1:0-12249 GCA_030557295.1 Ecitodaemon sp. MM-2014 | reverse complement strand
GGCTGCTGGTTGTACGCCAGCGCAGAGCGGTCACGCGAAGAACGCGTTCACCAGACGCCCATCGATTTTCCCGGCGCGGCGCCACCGCCGACCGTGCGTTCGGCGCGTGTCCATCCACCTTTCGGCCTCGCGGCCGTTCGGCCGCCGTCATCGAGACGGCTCGATGACCGAACGCGAACACGCCTTCTTCGACTCTCGCAGCGGCGCCGCCAAGAATTGTCGTTGCTATGTCAACCTAACACGGATGTTGTCATTGTCATCCGCGTGCCAAAGCGCAGCCGGCGTTTGGTGTTGGGCGGCTCGACGCGTCGGGCGGCGGCGACGACGGCGAGGAGGGCGGCCATCATGTCTTACGACCTGTAATTTCCCTCCCGACCGCCTGCCTTCCGCCCCTCCCCGGCGCGCAGGGCACGCGATCGCTGACCGTGGCTCTTCGTTCGTGTGTTGCAGGTTCGTGGATAGCATGTCCGTGCCGTCGATGGTGCATCGATCTGGTGACACCCTCGTAGTGCGCAGCGTGGTGAGCGGCGACGCGCTCTTCGGCACCGAGCCCGAGTGCAAGGACGCGCTTGAGCCGCTCTTCAAGGCGGCGCCGTTGGACGCCGACGCCGACGTCAAGGATCTGCCCGAGTGCAAAGTCAAGCGCAACTACTCGTGCGCCATCTGCGACTTCTTCACGCAGAATCCGCGCAGCTTCCTCTATCACCTGCGCGATGTGCACAACGAGAAGGTGAAGATCTACGAGTGCCCGAATTGTCTCTACGCGTCGAAGCACTTCCAGAAGCTGCTGCGACACGCCAAGATGGTGCACGGCGGCGCCGCCGCCGACGCGTCCGCGACCGCTGCGCCGGAGCAGCCGCGCGCCGCCCGCTCGGCGGTGGCGACGCGCAAGCGCTCGCTGGAGGCGGAGGACAGCGGCGACGAGTTCGCCGACGTCAAGGAGCTCGACGACGACAAGCCGGTGCACAAGTGCTCGATGTGCGCGTACGTCGCCAAGAGCGCCGCGCAGCTCGGCAAGCACGAGCGCGACGAGCACATCAAGACGAAGTTCTTTCGGTGCACCAAGTGCACGTACGTCACGCACATGAAGGCGCGCTTCACCAAGCACGTCAAGTATCACTCGATGCCGATGATCAAGTGCGACATGTGCGACTTTCGCACCCCCTACAAGTGGAACCTGGACCGGCACTGCAAGAACCACAACGGGCGCGGCACGTTCCGCTGCTCCGCGTGCAACTTCACCGCGGACATCAAGCAGAGTCTCACCGTGCACGAGATGAACCATCACGTGCCGCCGGTCGGGCAGGCGGCGGGCCTGGGCGTGGGCCGCCGACGCAACAAGGTGGGCGCGAGCGACTCGACGGCGGCGGAGGACGGCATTCAGGTGAGCGGACGTTTTGCTTCCCCTACGCGCCGCAGACGCGCGGACTGCTCGGTTAGTCACGTCGCGACTTTGTTCTCTCCTTCCGCCGAAGTGACGCAACCCGTGCGCTTTTTTGGCACCTGCGCACACATTTCGCAACGCGACTCGTTTCGTCGTCGAGTCGGAAAAAATCTAGCCCGCGGTGACCTTGGCGCGGCACTGCAAATTGCAAACTTGGTGTACCTCTGGCCGCGCGCCGGCGACGAAACAATACGTGCAGTGTTTTTTCTCTCTTCTCGTCGAATAATTGCGGAACGAGGAAAGGAGCAAAGTCGACGCGCGCGCGCGCCGAACGATTCGCACGGTCGTCGCGTTTTCCTTCCAGCATTGCAATTCGATGGCGTGTTCTTAATTCTTACTGGCAATTCGTGGAAATATTAAAATTAGTGCTACGTAACGCTGTTTGTCAAGGTTACGTAACGTGATTCAGATTTTCCTTGTGTGCATTGGTAGGATTTTCGCGATGCGGCGGAAGCGTGCACGCGCGCGTTTGTTTTCGCGTCGCGCGGCCGCGCTCGGAGGCGCGAGATGCGCTTGCGCCGCGCGCTTAGTTTTTCAGCGGCAGCGGCGCGCGGCGGGGATGGACGCGGCGTTCTGCGGCGGGCTAGGCGAGATCCTCCTAGTCGCGCTCCGTTTCCGCGGCCCCCGAACGACGGACGCTCTTCTAGTCGCCGCCGCGCCGCGCCGCCGGACGAGTGGAGAGGGGAGGGAGGGGGCCGCGCGCTAGCTAGCTAGCTAAGCTCCTCGCGCGTGTGCGCAAGGAGCGCGCCGCGGCCGAACGTAGTCCACCGTTGATACTCTTGAAGTTACAGAGGTTTTCACCTCGTCGGCGCAACGGGCGCGCATTATCAACTCGCGGCGGCGATAAGGACGAGATCTGGGCTAGGCGCGACCGATATAACATAATCCCACTCGACACATGCGCGCGCGCGCACACCACTAGTCGGCCAACTATCGGGCGCGAGCGGCGCGCGCGCGCGCACACGCATAAAGAACGCTTTTGATCGGCACCAAAGATTGATAACGCTCTTTTCGTCTGCCATTTGCCTGTAGGTGCCCGGTGCCGTCGAGCAGGATTACGCCGAGCTAGTGCCCCGCAGCGCAGTGCAGAAGTCGTCGTACGCGGTCGGCGGCGTCAAGGCCACCGGCGCGAGCAGCGCAGTCGTCGCGAACGCCGCCGCTGCCGGCAAGAACGGCAAGGCGGAAACGCAAACGGACTTTGTGCATCCCGACGACATTGTGCAGCACTCGAATGGGAAAGTTTACATTAAAAGCAAGTGTCGGTTCTGTTCGTTCAAGACTGCCTGGGAGAGCGAGATGATTCGCCATGAGCAGCAGACGCACGCGGACCTGATGCTCACGCCGCCCAAGAAGAAGGTGACGCGCCCGGTGCCCGGCCTGCTGCCCATCAGCCTCTCGCCGAAGGAGAAGCGCGCGGACGCGTCGGCCATGTCGCAGAAGGAGATCGAGAAGATCATCGCGTGCAGCGGCAACAGCGACCTCAAGGACTTCGCCAAGCTGTTCGGGGGCGACGACATGTTCGCCACCGGCCATTCGGCCATCGCCTCGCAGCCGACGTCGTTCTTCGATCAGTTCAAGGCGACCTGCGACGTGGACAATCTCACCTGCGAGCATTGCGGCCACGAGAGCAAGTGCCTCACCGAGCATTCGATGCACAAGAAGTCCTGCGGCAAGGTGCCCGCCCCCACGCACAGCATCACGTCCGTGCACAAGCTGTCCAGCACGAGATGTCAGCACTGCAGGCAGCGATGCAAATCCTCGATGGATCTCTACAACCACCTGAAGACCTGCGAGGAGGCGCTCAAGGTCGTCGTCAAGGAGGAGGAAGTCGACGTCAGCGAGACCGAGTGCTACTCCGAGAACAACAACGACAAGAGACCGCATCCGATGGAGAACAAGGTGTTCATCTGGAACAATCAGAATCTGGACGACGACTCGACCAATCCGTACGAGTCCTACATGGACCAGACGCAGGACCCCGATCAGATGTCGATCGATCTGTCCGTGCGCGCCCAATCACCGACCAGCGAGAGCAGCGGCAGCCTGATCAACAACAACAACACGTACGACAAGCCGTCGGCGAACTTCGAGAAATACTATCAGCCGCAACCGGCGCCCCCGGTGGCCGCCGCCGCCGTCGTCGCGCCGACCACGGACAAGATCCCCACGCACGGCAACGACATCTCGGTGGCGCAGCACAAGCGCGTCTTCAAGTGCCCGCACTGCACCTTCTGGGCGTCGACGGCGTCGCGCTTCCACGTGCACATCGTCGGGCATCTCAACAAGAAGCCCTTCGAGTGCTCGCTGTGCGCGTATCGATCCAACTGGCGCTGGGACATCACCAAACATATCAAGCTGAAGTCGGTGCGCGATCCCGCCCACGAGTCGGCCAAGGTGCTCATGACGGACGAGACCGGCCGCCGCAATTACACCAAGTACAACAAGTACTTGACGGAGATCCCGCTCAAGGGCGGCCAGGAGGAGACGAGCGGCGGCATGGGCACGCGGCCCAAGGACAAGAAGAGCGCCGAGCGCGGCGGCCAGCTGCGGCCGCCGCCGCAACTCAAGCCCGCCAACGAGTACCTCAGCAAGGTGCCCGCCAACGACAAGAAGAAGTCTTCGGGCGACGGCAAGAAGACCTACTGGCAGTGCAAGAAGTGCAACTTTAGGTGAGTCTTTGTTTCGGAGCCGGTGACGCGGCCGAGGGGTTAAGGGTCAGGGATACACGTGTTCGATTGGGAATACGCAATCAGTCTTGCAGGCGCGAACACAATGCCGACGATGATTTGAAATTCCGATGTACTTGTTATGCGTGAATAGGGAAACGGACGCGACGCGCCTATCGATAATAAGGGCAAAAGACACGAAATTCGACGCTCTCTCGCCGCATTTGCATTGACTTCGAACGTGAAAAATTTCTCGTCGTCATCGTCGCGCTCGCTTCTTGGAATTTTCGTGAATGCACGCAGCGGTCGCACGGTCGCGACGACGGCGACGTCCGCGTGATTCACGCTGAAAACGTTATTGCAAAACGCCTAATCTAATCTCTGCATCGACTAATTACTTCGGGCAAACATCTATTGAGTCTATTTAGTCATGTTCGCATCCATCAAAAGCAATTTTTACAATGCGCTTATCGGCATCGGCGCATTGTGCGCAGGATGCGCGTTTTTTTTTCGGGTAAGACCCCGATCGAGACAATGTGACAAAAATGTGCGCGATAATGCGTCGCGCGTATTATCTATCTTTGGAGCGGGCCCCCGAAACGGATTGCGCCGCGTGGAAAGAAATCGAAGCGATCGAAGCGTTCGGTGGCGTCTTATCGATTCGATTAATAAACCAACGCGATCCCACACTAGCGCGCTCCGTCGCGCGCGCGCGCGCCGCTCCGACGTGGCGGATTCAGATTGCATATCGCGCCGATTTGCGCATGCACACGCTCACAAGTACTTCAGTTTAACCGACGCTGAATAAGTCAATAGTCAAAGTACACAATGATCGTTAAAAATGACACAACATTGCGGCGCGGATTTGATGCAAGCGCGCTTTTTCGTTTCGCTCGTTTCCTCGGCGCTGCGTCGTGACGCGCGCGCGCGCGCGGTTTCGGCGTTTTTGTCATTTCACCTTGCGTGCTTCGTGCGCCCATTGTGGCCAGTATCAGCGACGGCGCGCACCTTTTATTTTTTTTAATTAACGCCCGTAATCTTTTTTTCGTGTGTACGTACTTATTACGAGCCGCGCAAAGAACGTGTAATATTTTTCTTTCGGCGATAAGATAAACTGGAACGAGTGAGTGCGCGCGCGCGCGCCGTACGCTTTATAGCGAGCAAGTTTGTTACGCTCGCGTTTAGACGGCGCGGTGGGCTCCTGCTTATTTAGCATTGTTCCTTGGACGCGCTATAAATAGCTTTAACGCCGTGCGGAAATTAAGATGGAAAAGCCGAAAGCGCACGAGCCGCTCGAGAAAAATGCGCGCGCGCGCGCCCGCGTGTAGGATTTTCGTTTTCGTCTGACGCTCGCCTGATAAGAGGCGGAAAGAATAACTCGATACTCGAAGGAAAACCCGCGCCTGCCGCGAGCAATTCACAACGCTCTCTGATTGAGAACAATGCTCAAGCCGGTTTACCCACCAATTGCTTTTTTATTGTCGCCCGATAACGAATCGCTCGCGGCCGGCCGCCCACGACGCGACGTCTCTTCTCACGTCGCGCTAATTCGATTCTCCTTTTCGTCGCCCAGGGATCTCTGCAAGGACAAATGCCTGCATCACGTACGCGGCCACGTGCAAGGATGGACGAGCGGCGGCGAGGAGAAGATGGCCGTCGGCGAGGTGCTGTCGCCCGTCCGAAGCGTTTCGCCGTCGTCGTCGCGCGCCCAGTGGCGCGGCTCCGAATTGGATACTGAGGCAAGTTTCCCAGGCGGTGGTGTAACACGGGGGCAAGCGCCCTTTCGTTGCGGCCACTGCCATCAGGTTTCTAACTGGAAGCATGTCATACAGGTATTACTAACCAAAACCAATGTTGCTTGCTCGCTCGCCTCTCTGAATATTATTAACAAATGAACACACTAACCGAAATGATGCCGCTGTCGTCTCCATCTTTCGACAGTCGCTGTTTACAAAACGCTTCCTGCTTCTCTTTCTGTGTGTTTTGTCGAACGGACAAACATTCGAACGGTGATCGTTTACGTTATTTCGTCACGTGTTGTGCGTGTGTGCCCGTGATTTATGTTTGTCGTTTTCGTTTGGCGAGCCGGAGACGGTTTTCTGACCGACTTGTTTCTGTTGCGTTTTGTAGCGCCATTGTCGATTGAAGCACGCCGGCGACGTCAAGGTGCTGATGGGCTCCTCGCTCGCCGTGGACGACGCCTTCGAGCAGATGGACGCCGTGCAAGAGGGCAAATTCAAGTGCGGGCATTGTCCCTTCTCCAGCGACGATCCCGGCCAATACCACGAGCACTTGGAGGGACACATACCCAAGAGCAGCGCGACGATCAAGTGCCCTTTCTGCAATTACTACGTCGTGCACGTGGACCAGTTGCAGTCGCACTTGAAGCTCCACGGCGCCAGCAAGGCCAACGTGGCCGTCGGCAGGGACGACAAAATGCAGCTCGGCGCCGACGCGGAGCAGGCGAGCAAACGATACAAATGCGCGACGTGTCCGTACGTGACGAACAGCAAGTCGCAGTTTACATATCACAAGCAGTTCCATCAGCCGAAGAACGGCCAGTACAGCTGCACGCAGTGCAGCTACAACGTCAGCAAGCGCCACCTGCTCCATCAACACATGAAGGTGCACGGCATCACGATCTCGCCGCAGAAACAGAACGGCGAGGTGCTGGATCTGGAGGAGATCAGCGAGGAAATGGAGGAGGTACACTCGCCCTCGTTCGACTGGCAGAATCTGCAGGAGATTCCGCTGGTGTGGGTCTCCAAGGGGGGCAAGTATTCGAAAATGTACCGGTGCAGATATTGCCCCCACGTCAATTTGCGCAAGGTGAACATCATGGAGCACGAGAAGATGCACGGCAGTCGGGATCGGAACGCGCGCTGCGGCGAGAACGAGCATCGCTGCCCCGAATGCAATTACGTGTGCAACAATGCGGGCGTGCTCTCGTCGCACAATAAGGTTCATCAGGCGCCGTACGGAGCCGTGCACGGACTTGTTGATTCGTCCAAGACGGACGAGGAGCAAATTCGCGAAATGGGCGCCGTGCCCAATTCGTCCGGCGTCATTCATCTCGACGACGACGCGGACTTCGAGGCGTCCGAGCGCGAGATGCTCTATTTCTGCGACAAATGCCCGGCGCGCTTCCTCAAGAAAACCGAGCACGACATTCACGTGACTTTCCACAATGCCGGATTGCTGAATCGCTGCGAGCATTGCACGTACTCGTCGCAGCAGAAAGCTTACTTGCAGGGGCACAACAAGGTGCACACCACCGACTACCAGGAGCGCACGAAAACTTTGATCGAGACTAATCTCATCAGTCCCGAGAATCCGCAGCCGTCGGTGGTCCACTCGGACAACGGATGGGTGGTCGAGGAAGCGAGCTCGGAGGAGGAACAAGAGAACGAGCTCGTCTATCGCAAGATGAACGTGCCGCTGAGCGGGACGGATTTGTTCCTCCAGAAATCCGAGGCGGAAGCTAACGAAGGATATTCGGGCACGCTGACGCGCGTCGCCAAGGTGAAGGAGAAGCGATACAAGTGCCCGAAGTGTCCGAGCGCGTTCGAGAAACGCGAACAGTTCAAACTCCACTTGAGCTTGCACGGCTCCAGTCAGCAATACGCGTGCTCGTTTTGCGATTACGCCGTTTCCAATCAGGCGAACTTGATGCAGCACGAGAAGAAACACAAGTTGGCCAAATCTCACGACGATGACGTAAGTTTAACTAGCCGAAATATTAAACGAGTTTTGCTCTAATGTCGCCGCAAATTTCCAGATTGAAGATGGAGATGCCTCGCCATCTCAGCCGGTCAGAGACGCCGACGCGAAGAAACAATACTGGTGCTCGATGTGCCCCTACACGAACACGCGAAGGGATGCCGTGGACAATCACCAGAAGCGACACGTGAAGCTGTCCGGCCTGGAGAGCAATTACATGTGCAGCGAGTGCGACTACTCCGTGCCGCAGGTGCACGTTTTGCGGGACCACATGAAGCTACATTTCCTACCCAACAAGATGCACTCGCCGGACGCGTTCATGGCGCAGGACGTCACGGAATTCAAGATCAAGGTCGAGGACGACGGCGATCACGCCCAGTACCGGTTCGGCGACGACGATGATTCATCGCCGCTGAACAACAACGAGGGAGAGAAACTTTATGTCAATACGCAGACGGGCGAGATCGGAGAGTCCGCCAAAGACTCCGAAATGGATACTAGTTAATTTTTTTGCTTACCGATCGTTTGTTTTTATTTTATTATTATTTTTCATAAAAGTCTAATTTATACGCGCAAGATGAGTAGAGTACAAAGAGTGTTGCGATGGTGGGGTGTTTGGGGGGTGTGAGGACGGCACTAAAAGCTGTAAGCTCTAAGCTAATCGGTAGGGACAGATTTGTTATTATATTAGTTGACGGTGCCGGCACCAAAAATCGGACTTAATTACCATTTTATATTAAGTAACGTTTAACTATTAGGAGGTAATCTTAATACGGTTATTACTACGCAATCGCCTAACACTACTACGGGTTACATAAGTAGTCACATTAATTAATAATTGTTTTCAGTCAAGCGAGTCGAGGGTGGACGCGACTAGTATTTCTTGTTCGTTCATGAATGTTAATTTTAACGAGTAAAGGAGCAACCAACAATAACTAACGGATAACAAACAACACAGTCGAGGAATGGTTTAGTCAAATTGTATAGTGATACTAAATTAGTGATTTACAAACGTGTAAAGATGATATCTTATTAATACGCAAGAGAGAATAATGTTATATATTTTATATATAACCAGATAATTGAGTAGTTAGCGTGTAAGAAGCGAAACATTTCAACGCGAACGACGCGCGCGCCTTGGAAAACTTTTTACCTTTTTGACATGAGTGAATCGCACGACTTTTCGAAATTTTGAGCAAACCGACTGTTTAATCTTAGCGTTGCGAATGGAATTTCAAACGTTTCTCATATGCTTTGCACCGTTTCACATTGCCAGGCACTTAGTTGCAGTTGAACTATCGACCTTAATCATTGCGGCGACTTACTAGCAATGAGGATTCTTTTGTTTCATTTGTTAAATAATTTTCGTTTTCCTTTTTTATAATTGTTTTTTTCAATGGATCAGTGTGTGGGATTACTTAGTTTTATGCCAAAGCATTTATGCCAAAATACGCCATAAAATAGTTTAATATATATTTGTTGAAATAAATTTGATTAATAAAACCAAAATTTAAGGCATATATCAGGTGTGGTTGGTTTCATTTATGTGTGGCGGATTAATCTAAGGCAATTTCTTTTTGTAGGTGTTAAATACGACAGAACGTTAATTTGGACTATCCGCTGCAGTGGATACTACTGACCATCGATGATTGATTCTGCCCATGAATATGTTTTGTTGAGGAAGAATTCGTGCATGCCTGAAGCACGAAACATGGCTCCTAAATTTCCTTCAGAAAATACCTGGACTTTTTGCTTTTGCCACCGAATATCCATGCAAGATTCAATTATCTACAGGATGATAGTTGCGGTAGTTGCTAAGGCTGCTAACAATAAGCCGTATTGATGCACCCAACCGATAACGACAATCACTTAAAATATTTCGTTATTACATTTATTTGAATAATGCCGGGCTGAACTCAAAAAATGTTTACTACTGCAATATTAAAAATTGTCACCGATAATGATGAGTGCTTTAAACGTTTAAATGACTCCTGGATATTTTAAAAATGTCAGTAAGTTGTGATAACTATAATCAGCTGGGCATATTTACAGCGCTGACTCATTTTTCTCGCGTGTGCACGTTGAGGTCTAGGTCTAGGCCAAAGATGAATGACAGTGTTGCGACAAGAAATCTCTTATCTACTAAATAAATGTGCACTGCATTTTCGATACTTACCGATGTTCATTAAACTGAATTTGAAATCTAAAATGCAGCTGAAAATTCACGTAAAACCAAAAGTCCCTTTTTAAGAAAATCGCCTTATGTAGTCAGGCAACGATTCTTTCTTTTAGTTAGCCTTTATTTCTATATACTTTTACATCGCATTATCGATATATCGTTGAATAAATAAAGTGCGTTTCTCACGCCGTGTCAATGTCGCATCGTCCATTATTGATTCGTGCTAAAATAATTAATTCATAAGGATGTCGGGATCGCTCCACCAGAGGCAGGTCAACAATAAACGCAACACGCATTCTTATAAACAAATTCCAATTTTATCATTGAAGCACTTGCAAATTTCCATTAAGTTTTCGCTATAAACTGTCTCGTAAAAACGAAAATCGCTACGACTGCACTGCCGATACGAAAGTAGGAAACGGAACGAATAAATATTGCTGTTTAGTCGAAACAATTACTTCTACAACCCTTTGGCTAGCATATCGTACTCGTAGTCTTGTTAGTTAAGTAGGTAGTAAGAAATCATCTACAGTCTAAACTATGTCAGTACAAATGTTTCGTAATAGCACAAACATACCACACGATTCAATATCGCCTAAGAAAGTTTTTAAGGCTAGAAGGACGAAGAATCAAACGATGAAGAATCGAAGAATGAGTGCACTGTACAATTCGTGTGTCAACATTGTTTTCCTTTCTTGAAAATGACTAGAAAACCATCAAACGCGCATATGTCGATGCTGTACGCTACGCAAAGTGCGTAGCTTTTGGTTTGCTTAAATTTACAATTAGTTTAAGTTTAAGTTTCGGCTTGAGTTCGAAAAGGTTCAATTTCGTTAGAATGTCGTAGAAAAAGCTACGAAGTGTCAGTATCAGCACACCTGCGTCGTCAATACGTACAAATTCATAAGCGAGTTGTTCTATTGTAGCAACTAGAAACAAACAACAAAAGGACAACGCTACAACTATGCTCAACCGCTGCTAGGATAAATGATTGCAATTAGCCGTACGGGGAAGGAAACTCACCTTTCGAGTAGACGCCGCTTCAAGTCCGGCGGATACGTGACGTAAATGTACTCGTTATCCTTGTCGGTGGTATAAAAGTCTTCGGTGTACGGATGTCCGGACGGATCGTACGCCTGGCCGGCATCCTGCCGCAGCAAGTGCGCCGGCGAAGGCGTCGATCTGTCCGTGATGCTCGCGCTCGTCACGCTCGCGTCGTCCGTGCTGAAAAAGCTACAAGTTATAAAAGCGGGATCAGTTCCACATCAAATTGCAACCGGGGGGACTGCGACTTACTCAAATAGTACCCAGATAATGTAGTAACATAAGCAAATCCCTAACGATAGAACCATGATTATCATACAGAGTAATCCCCATGGGAACGATCTAATATCACTTTGAGAATCTTCCCAGTAACGATCACAAGTCAGGTACCAGCAGACGGCTCGGTTTAGTTCGTCTGCAATAATCAATCGAATTAATCGCAACCTTGGCGCGTTTGGGTTACGGCGACGTGACGCGTCGAGCGTTACCTTCAATTTCCTTGAAATCCTTTATGGACAACTGAATCAGCAAACTGGCGATGCAGTCGCGCACTAGTATCTCACACTTTGTCTTTAATTTGACTAACTCTTCGGGCTTGCAGTTCGACTTTAGCTTTTGCAACTCGACGATTCGTTGTTGGCGATTGTCTGGGACAGGTACTGTGGAGTCTACAAGGTCGTCTCCACATGAATTAAAACTACGGTTTTGCGAATTCTCTTCTCTCGATGACTCGTCTGAAAGTGTACGAACGTTTCGTCAATGGTCAGGCACAAAAGAAGTCGGGAAATTGAACAAACATGCTATTAGCGGCGCCGTCAGTATCGGAAATTTGATCATTGACCTTTTCCGTTCACTAGTTTCGATAAAAACCACCACTCGGACATAGGGTGGCGTAATAAGTGTTATTAGTGTTCGTGTTTGTCTGTTTCCGTTTGAAATTCTCCGTTCACAGCATGCTTGATTATCCTTTAATCTTCGATCTGATTTTCCGTGCTTACCTGGCGCTTCCGTATGCTGGCATCGCTGCTTCTCCACCTTCTGCTGTTTATTGCTAGTTTTGTGCTTCGCCGAGCCGAAAAACTTGACCGTGTATTTGGCGATATCGCGCGGACCGGTCGCGGCCAAAGCCTTCGAATATCCCGACGCCTCGCGCCAGATCTCGATGTCGGTGTTCACCGACGAGTCCGGATAGACGA
>JARRAA010015734.1:0-10977 GCA_030557295.1 Ecitodaemon sp. MM-2014 | reverse complement strand
GTCGCGCGTTACTTGTCGCGCGGCATTTTGGTTTTATAGTCGTTCTTTTTTTGTTCATTCATTTACTCCAAACGCTTGAGTTGCGTTCGTATCGTATTAATTTCTGTAATACAGTTCCGCGTTGTACGTTTTTAAGCTGCGCAAAAAGTTTGTTGCTTAATAACCGTCGACATCGCCAGCGTAACTAGACATTTCGTGGTGTAGCATACATATTCAGTTCGGTTTGTAAAAAAGGTGTCGCGAATTTGCGAATTATCCTGATAATTGTTATTTTAAATAGTCGGTCTTTATTTAAGTTTTAGGAAGATGTATTACAACTAAGTATTTTTAAATCAAAATATAGCAAATAGCCAATCGTAGGGATACTACTCAAAATTGAGACAATTTCTTTTGGTTTATTGTACATACAATGAGATAATCTAAAAAAAGTAGATTTGAATCATATATTTATACCGGATAATTACACTTACAAGATATATTTATGGTACACGTAAATACAAGATATTAACAAAACACGTGGATAAGTAACATGTATAATAAAGTAACACTGATTTGATATATGAGATGAATATATAAATATTTTTGGATCGTGTAGTAGTAACTTACAATTAGTCATACAAATAATATTCGGGGATTTAGATTAAATGAAACATAGAGCTTTTATTACATTATAAACTGCGAATATTCCCATTCACAAGAGTTCAAGTACGTACAGATACATGCATGAGAAAATCTAGAACGCACGTTGATACTCCGCCTCGTTAGAACTAAATCACAGAAAGATCTGAAGCTAGCTAAGAATATAATTTTACATTTGGGAATATTCAAGGTGTCATTATTCGAAGGCGCGATGTGGTTTTACTCTACTTGCTAGAAACGCGTCTTTGGAAACTAGAACTTCGCATTGTTTCCCTCTGCGCAACGCGGAGGCGTTTGTAACGAATTTGCAAATATGGGTGACTACATATGCTTAGTTTTTTTCGCGATAGGTTTACATTTTTAAAAAGACAAAAAATAGTGGCAAATTTTGTGGCAATAATCATTAATAGTTGAATTATCAAATATTTTTATACACATTTTCACAAATTCCCTCTCAGCGCCTAGTCACTCACGATACTAAAATTACATTTATTAAATAGATATATAAACGTTTTTCGATTAATGTCGATGCTGTCCAAACTATAAACTACTATGTATCTATTGTCTATCTTGTCATTTTAGGGTTCTCTGAATATGCCCGTTACAATTCGATGTTCAATTTGTAAGCAGATAAACATTGATGTTAATCGCGTGTTTATAAATTATTCAATATTTAAAAAACGAATCAATTTATATGCGTATATAACTTGAAGCGATCAAGTTTTTGCAATTTGAACTAACTGTGTAGCTTAGAGTATTCCGGTAATTACTGTTCCGATATTCTAAAATGCTAGGTTTCCACGTAACAAAAACTGAGACCGCGTAACTTATACATTCAGGGTGTTCGGGGCTTCTTAAAATACGAATAGTCGTCAACAATGACTTATCTTTGCATAGAAAGATGGATTCGTTTGCTTTTGGACAAAAAATAAGAAATTGAAATTGCTAAACTTCGAGATTTCGTTCATCCGCAATGAACCAACCAGCCTTAACAAAGAACAATATATTCTTCACATGTTGAGCTAGTTAGAATGTTTTAATAAATATCAATTTGGTATCGCTCTGAAGTATGAGACATTAATAGGGCCAACGTAGAACATAGTGTTTATGATACTTGAGTATACAGTGTTTTGTTAACCGCGGTAGCGAGGGAGGAAAAGAAGTTATAAACAAACGATAAATGTATTAAGTATAACAAACATAAACGTTTTTGCCTTAAACGTAGTAAATGATACAATGAATAATCGTACTTAGTGATCAAGTCATCGTTTTAATTGTATATTAAAGTCTAATGTTAGGATTTGGGTAGGAGTTTTGTTTTTTGGTGGAGCGCCGGAACACGTTTGTAATCATAAAGTAAATGTATTTAAAAAATTAACGTTTATAAACGACACATTAAACACAACGAATATGTTTGTCTTCAAATTACGCTCTTTCCGAACATTGAAGATGATGCAAATCAGCAACATTCTAAGACTGGCCTAAAACAATTATTAAACTATCGTAAATAGTAATCAATTAATCATGCATTAAATACGCTACTATATTATAAGACGTTAGACATGATTCACATTCTCGTGCATAAACCAATAGATGCAAATATACTGCTTAAATTCCCAAGCATTTGACTTGCACCAAAACATATATTTTTCGAATGTGCAACTTCCTCAGTTGCATCATCCCAAAATTACTGATATTTCATCCTGTGTGCAAACACAATGTTTAACATATCCGTAATGACTCGGGTAAAATTATGCTATATCACAAGAAATTTACATACAACAAGTACAATTTACTCTAAAGATAAACTATACTAAACCTATTCTAATCCTTTCGATCTCTATTTAGTAGAAACGGATAAGTGAATGCAATCGCGCGCTATATAAATCAGCTTTTTGCATATGATAAATTTATTGATCATCGATCGTTTATACGCCTTTTCATTTGCTGAAATCACTCATCGCTAATTGTAAGAAATAATAATGTTTCATACTTGGTGTTAAGAGATACAAACCTAGGCGTTACTGAAAGTATATATAAAATGGTATATTGGTACCTTTGGGTTGATAACTTTATATTGTTGCTTACGTTGATTACTATTAATTAGTTACCAATCGAGTACGGAACTGATGGTAAAACTATTATCATGAATATCCTATAAACTTATTTTAATTTAATTTTTTTAAAGAAACCTTATGTGTAAGCACAGGTAGATTGTAAATGTAACTGAAGAAATGGTTTTATTGCACAACAGTGAATCGGCGCTCTTCTTAGATCGCGTTATAACAGTTTCATGTTCGTAATCAAATTTTAAAAATGCAAAACATGTGTAAAAAAAAGAATTTGTATACACAAAGACTGGTGTAGTTAATGTCAATACATAAACCTAGCAAATAAGAACGCGTTAGTTTATAGTTGATGAAAATACATATTACAGTGAGTAGTAGGCGTACTATGTAGCAACAAACTGAACTATTAACATTATTAAGCTCTTAAAATGGGATTATTATATTTATATACTAAATTAAAGATACGAAAGTGTGTTTCTCGTAGGAAATATACATATAAAAAAAAGCGTTAGTTATAATTGGTGATTGTTTACTTTGAAAACTTTAAAAGAGGAAACTAGTGATTATCTTCGAAACTATCAAATGAATATAGGATGTGAACTAGATGTTCATGATAAGCTAATTATTAACAAGTATATTTATTACTTTGTTTTCGGAATATGTTAATCGATTACGTAATTTAAGTTTATAACATCAGGAATGTGTCTTCGTTAAATGTGAAACTTTGCTGGATATTTTAAGATTTAGATTGATGTGGTGTGCAATTTCAACTTCTAATCCAGTTCAATGACACATTTTACAAGGGGACATGAGCACAGATCAAATAGTTTCTATAGATGCGAAGGCGGTATGTGATTTGTGTTCTTGAGCGCTTGTGGTGTGTCGTTACTTGCTATTTTGTTGAATATAATAATTGTATATACATATTGTATGGTTAACATGTAGATACTGTATAACATGCTCGTCAAGCATTACCCGACATTTCTTTGACAATTGAATGATGGTACAAAACAGGAAACTAAAATTTCAGATTATTTCTTGTAATGCACATCCAAATTTTGTGCAGGCTGTGACAAGACGCGCAGAAATTTAACTGAATCGCTGATTATATGAAATTTAACGGTTACAATGATGAAACACTAATGTACTAATACAATCGAAGCAGTTTGTGAATCGGGATTTATTTATCTTGCTGCAGCCTGTATTCTGTGTAGTCGAAAGAAATGGCAAACGAATGTGATAACAATATTAAAATTTCATAATTAAACCTATACCAAACATTAATGAACTATGAGTAACTGATTTTTAATTATAATGTATTATAACTGAAACGAAATTCACTTCATGCTCCTACTTTTGAATATTTGTAATATATGTAATTATTTATGTTAGGATTTTGGCGGAATTTTTATTAAATCTAAAGTTGTAACACCAAGCTAATATTTTCCGCAAAACGTGTACTTTACAATAGCTTCACTGGCACAAGTCGATTCGAATTATTTTATACTGGTCCAAATAAACTTAGTACTGACAATCTGTACAAGAATGTTTCCGCAATCTTGGTCGATGCAAGACGTTGTCAAACATTGCTTCCTGTTTATCCTAACTACTCGTAGCTGCAGAGCAAGCGTAATATTAACTATTAGCAGGGTATACTTGAATTGTAGTATGTTGTTACTGTCGCCGATTCAGAAGTTAAACACCTAGAAATGTCCAAACGATTTGCAGTGAGAGAGAGAGAGAGAGAGATGACTTTTGGATTCCTGCACACGACTGGAGGCCCTAGAGAAACGAAACTTCTAAATGCCGATAAAACTAGAGTTTTTCTTAAGTATATTGAGAATTAAAAATTACACTGTTAATGGAATTGTACAGACTGCATTATATACCTGCCACGAAATATAATAAATTTAACTTAAGTGGATATTTAAAAACTAGTTGGACCAAGGCATATTAAATATTACGATAGGTTCGAAGTGCGTGTGAAGGATATGCATGCCCTTTGTTAATTCGACCGATTTGTTCATGCGCAAAATGTGTAAATGGGATGCAAATTACACGAAACCGAGTAGGGAGAAATCTTCGATTGGATCGGCCTCAATATGAATATAGATCAAATTGCAATTGTTTAAACATAGTAAACTGATAAATGATACATACTGGAACTTGTATTGTAATTGGTGCAATTTGCATGTAACATAAGATTTAATAAGGGGTATATATTATATAGATTTATATATATAAAAATAAAAAGAAAACAATACCTATATGTAAGGCTTGCATATATGACATATATTTTAGCCAACCGAAAAAAAAAATCGAAAAGCGATTATGATTGTGTCGTCTTTACTTTGTTATGTTGTATTGTGAGAAGTTCTAATTGAGTTTCGAGTTAAACAAAATTGTAACTGATTTAATTAACAAGTTATCTCAAATATACTTTTTGCACTATGAAAGTGTGTTTGTTAAAGTCTTATTATTAGTAGGTAGACACTTTAAAAAAGATATAAACATTTATATATTTAAGGCATTTCAATGTGTCAATAATCTCAATTATTAATCAATGCTGTCGTAAACTAATAACAAATGAGATTTGATATTGTTGAATTTTTTTAAAGTTTCAAGTTAATTTACTCCCGTTAACACTCAAAGAAATCTATATCCATTTAATTACACATTCTCAAATGCTTAAAACACAGAATATACTCAATGGTTTTTGAATTTCCCGCGTTTCATTTTTAGATACTTTCGTGGCGAACGACGGTCATTTGGTGAAATACCCAGATTCTCTTCTATCCTACTTCATTACATTATATGCATTGAATCAACATCTTTCCTTGTTTCGCTCCTTCATGTTCACAATTATAATTAAAATGAGCTGTGTTTTTTTTTAGTGGAAGATGATAATTATTATACAGAGGAAATGAGAACTGCTTAGAACAGAAAATTGTTGAATATTTTGCTTTGCCCCGAACGCTTCTATCCAGCACAACTCGGTCGTTGGTTGGGTTGGGTTCATTGCAGCGCCTTGTATGCAGCTTGCGGCGTATTGCAGCGTCGACGTGTCGCCTCTGCACATCCGACCGTTTTTCTGCACCATGCGCCATTATTGATTTTTTTTAACTATGCTCTAACCGAAAACCTAAACAAAATCAACAACCCACAATATTTTTAATTCATTACTAGACATTTAGGACAAAAGCACAACAATAAATTATATTATTTGTGTGCTACTAATGATAATGGGATATTGACGACCGCCAATATTTAATATTTAATATTACGGATAGCGCGGGGAAGGCAGGCAAACCGATTCAGATGAGCTATGAACGCCACGAGCGAGGCGTCGTTCGATTCGATAGGCCTTCGATCATGTTTGGACCTCATCGCTTCATTCGCGAGTCTTGGATTAGCCATGGATTAGAGGGCCTTCCTTTTCTACATTCGTAATTGGTCACGAGTTTCCCGCGCATAGCGTAGACAGGCTCGTCGGCTCGGCGCCGCAGCCACATCCACCGACCATCGACCGTTACCCGAACGCCGCGGCGCGGCATACGCCAAGGAGTGGAAGCGCCGCCACCAATACACAACCAGACTTGTGCACGCTGCGTTGCGACCATTGGTCTACAATTTGTCGACCAATCATTGGGAAACCGACTAAAATATCCCAAGTAAGTTCAAAAATTATATCTCGCACATATCACGCCACATCGGCGCAATCTCTCGCGATCGCGGATCGGCCGGTTTTGCGTGCGGGAGGATTTTTCGCCACTCGTTCGTCGGTTTCTACACGTAATTCGTTTCTAAAACGAAAATGGCGCACGCTGTCTTAACAAAGCGCTCGCTGCTGCGACGCTCATGCTCTACCGTGTGCGATGGCTCCGATTTCCACTTAAAAACACTTTCGATCGCTCCGAACGCAGTTATTCGAAACACTACATCAAGTTAAAAACACCCACAATGCCTTGTATTACTTATCTTCGAGATTTTCGGAAATTTCTTGCTCTACCCCATAGTAGCTAACCTGCTATGGAATGACATGTAAATCCACATTAGCAACACAAGTAGTAAGCTGAAATTGTGTAATTTAAACGTGTGTTTTAGTCAAAATGGAGCAAATCACGACTGCGGATGGGCAGGTCGTGATGCAGGCCGTGACTCCACAGCAAGTTCAAGTTATGCAGATGCAAGGCGGACAGATGATTCAAGGACCGAATGGACAGCAAATAATGGTTCATGGCTTGTCGCAAAATGGGCAAATACAAGTTGCACAAGGTGCTAACGGTCTACAACAAATACAAGTGTTGCCTGTGTCAAGTTTGCAAGGCCAGGGGCAAATTTTACTTCAGCAGCCCTCTCAACAAGCACAAATTGTACAGACTGCAGATGGACAAACTTTTATTTATCAACCGGTTGCTCTCGATAATGGCATCCAACAGGCACAACCCACAGGTATGTGCATTATAATTAAAATGTTGTAAGTATTACTTTAAATGAACCGTCTTTGCTTCAGTTTTAAACATAAATGGCAATCTCGTGCAACTCCAAACTTCTCAACCAACTGCTTCAACAGCGACTGTAACTCAGCAATCTCCAGTGACAACTCCTGCAGCGGCTCCCACAGTGGTGCAGCATGTAGGTGGATCTGCCAGCCAGTTGACCATGGCAAACGGTAACATAGTGATGGTGAGAAATTCTCCCGACGTACGTACAATTACACACGAAACTTTAGAGACAAACACACACGTCTTGTTTTAAAGTTTTTATCCTCGCCGAATGCAATTTGTCTAATTTGGTATGTTTATAGATGGTGCCTAGTACAAGCGCAGCAGCGGCCGCTGCACGCGTACCAATAACGGGTAATGAAGTACTTGAAGAAGAACCTCTATATGTTAATGCGAAGCAATATCGTCGTATTTTAAAACGGCGGCAGGCGAGGGCCAAATTAGAAGCTGAAGGAAAAATTCCGAAGGAGAGACCTGTATGTTAACTAGTCTCATTAATGTGTAAATTTACTAATTCATGATGTGGTTTGCATAGAAATATCTTCATGAATCTCGGCATCGTCACGCAATGAATCGAATACGCGGCGAAGGTGGGCGGTTTCATTCCGGCAGCGTTAAGAAGATGAAACGAGAGATGGAGGAGCAGGAACGCCAACAGCAGCACCAACATCAACAACAACAGAATCAACAGCGGGCAATTAATCCTTACTTAACTGATACCATAATCATTGAGGTAAGTTTTTATATTAGAAATTATGTTATTAGAATACAGTTTTAATTTAATGTTTGTTTGCAGTCAGTCATCCCAGACACGATAAAATCGGATCCGCTAATGTAATTTGTTGCTTTGTAAATATCTGTATATATTCTGAAACGTGTATATATCGTAAGTACTTTTCAAACTGATATTACTCGTACAAATTGATTTGACTTATAAAGTTCCGTTGATTGAACGTTGCCGCTTTCGTTGGCAGTTTACAAAATTGTAACCAATAAGTTATAATGTATATAATATCATTAATTTCATATTAAATACTTTTATAATAAGTAGGTAATGTGTATGTATTTTTCAATTGGGACAAATGATTTATAAATAAATTAGTTTTTGTAATTGAAGAAACCAGAACTAAATGTGTATACTAACTAACTTTCCTTTTGCCTAATTAATTTTATCCCTCAAATCTGACTGTCAATCTCATATGTAGTCAAACTGGGGCTCATTGAAAGATTTTTATTGATGTCGACAAATGTACTTGAGTTCTACATATATACAGAAACTCATTGAGGATTCCTTCGGTTATATGTGTGTGCGGCTATCCAACTATCAAGGAGCTCGGTCACCCCATGTCTATCTTATTTGCTTAAAAGAAGAAATGCAATAGAATGTGTCTATAAAAATAACAATGAAATTCCAATACCTATCCAGGAGTTTTTAAGATGACGTCTTCCTAAGTCTCGCCCAGCCGCGCGTGGGTTGAAACACAGCGTCCTCAACTGCGGTCCTTTCGTAACTAAATTTTTCCAATTTCTGTCATCATAACTCCGTGCGACTTGATTCAAATTATGTTGTTCCCTACCAGGTCTGTGATTGCAAAGAAAATGAAAGTTTGACCAATTTATATTATACATGATACGTTATAATACAATATACATTGATTTTTTTGCGATGAGAAACTTCGATTGCAAATTTTAGTTATGTCTCATGTACCACTTTTATTTTCTTGTGGTACATCGGATGGGAAACATATCCTAGTTTAGATTTTTGAATGTCGCCAACGTGAAAGGCCCTAATCGTGGAAACAAGGAACGGATGAAGCGGACCGATTTTGCAGGACGCATTGGAAAACTGCAAATAACTAGCAAAATTTTTAAAAGATTCTGGATAAAGTTGTATCGCATATTAGTTAGATATCAAGCATAATACATCAATGCATAAGCTCTGAATAATAAATTAATAAAAAGCATAAAAAGCATGGACTTGGGTTATTTTAACAATGCATCTAAATTTTAATATCGATATCGGCGATTTACCTACGCGGAAGTTATGCGGAATTAATCGATTAATATCGAAACTTCATATCGACATGTATTCCTAAAATAACGAAAAGTACAATGCAAACACAAGCTCCACAAGAACGGTTCTTCTATAGGCAACACATTTTGCACCGTTCGATACTCAAGAATTGAAATCGATGACAGCTGTCAGAGGGGTCCGCCGCGTTCCTCTTGCGCAAGCGTGAGCAGTATGGTGGTGGGCAGGCTCGGCAGGCTTGTGTACGAGGCGCACGCAAACTACGCGATCGTGAACCAGTGGATCGCTGTGTGCGTGCTATATGCGAGCCAGTAGTAGGTGTAACGCGCCTAGTGTAGTGTGCTTGGCTGGGCGAGCGCGTCTTCGAGGGTCGCAGCCGTCGATCAGTTTATTTGACTTTTTCGACAAACGCACGGCCGCTGTGATCCGCGTCAGGAGCGCTTTTTTATGTGACGACTTACCGCGACGCTCATCACCTAAAGAAACCGGGAATCCAGCGTACTTTCCAACGTAAGTGCAAATTTCGGCATTTGTTTTGCGGCATCGCCGCGCGCGCGCGCGCGTGTGTGTGAATGAAGCGCATGTGTGTGCGTGCAGGAGGGGTTGATCACACCCCTATTGTTTTGCGTCCCGTTTCAGTGGAAATTTTATCTAACGAAACTTTGTCGCCAGTTTCATTGCGACGCTACGTTCGCATGCGATGCGATGCGTACGAACCTGGACGTTCGCAAAGTTTGTTAACTATACAGGAACTGTTTCTGTTTCCGCCCGATACCTTCCGATTAATAATTCAGTAGTAAACAAAGCGCGTCTAGGCATTACGTTTCAACTCTTCGCGATTCATTTTTTATGTCGGCGTTCGCGTTATGTCAATTCCGTATTCCCGTTGCTTTCTGATTCCGACTCGGACTCGCATTTATATTTATTTACCGTTACGGATAATTTGGATGGTAATTAATAGCTTCGTCAAATGCTTATCATATTTTCTCATACATTTCTGGAATCTATAATTTTATGTTATTTTAATTACACGGACCTAGTGATTTATTATGTCAGTGGTAGAGCTCTTGATTACTCATGTTGCAAGTTGTGTTAATCAGAATCTATTCGTAGCGTTCGAATGTTCGCGAGCGATAAACGCGTCGGAACGAAATAAAATATCAAATATTACCTCGCGCGAGTATTTGGTTTCATTGCGCAAAAATATTTCAAAATTTATTACGGTGTCATAGGATTCTCAATTATTTTAACATTTATACAACAGCTACTCAAGGCTGTAGCGTGTTGCGATTAACGTGTGCAAACACTTAGGATAATTGCGAAGAGCGTGTTAAATCACGGAACGTTTAGTACATAATTGTTTTGCACATGATTGTACAATGTGCAAGATAACTCATTTGTATGATAATAGATTTTGCATTTGTTTTACAAATTTGTTTAATTTATTCGCCATGGATAAATCGGCGATTGCAGTAGGACTGTAATTAACTGAATTAATTGATTCGGACCCAATCGAATAATTGGAGTATTCGAGTTAATTAATAGGACAATAAAGCACGCGCACCGAAGCATCAGAAGAGGTTCGTACGATTGACGATTCGGATGACTTGAACTTCAATTAATTGGATTTCTACTGTATTTAAAGAAAACGAACTGTTGAGATAGATTTCGGTCTTATGCCTTTAAAGTCAATCGATTTTAATAATGTTGAATTGTGTTCGAGATAATTCTG
>JARRAA010015702.1:0-15373 GCA_030557295.1 Ecitodaemon sp. MM-2014 | reverse complement strand
TCTCTATCCGCAGCCGATACTCGCGCTGGACGAGAAGGCCTGGGCGCAGTTCGCGAAAGCGAACATTCGCGTCGGCGCCGGCGGCCTCTTGCGACTGATCACGCGAGGCGCGAGGAACGTCGAACGATCGTTGCTGGAGGAAGGACGATTCGAGAAGGTCGTGCTCTATTCCGGGCACGATTACAATCTGTTCTTCCTCCGGCGTGCGTTGGGCATTCCCGATATCGATTCGTCGACGTTCAGTGCGCACATGATTTTTGAACTGCACAGCGTCAACGGAATATTGGGATTTAAAGTAAGTTTTATGCACTTTTCAAACTCACAATCGTGTTTACTCGTTGAATATTCCCGCTTATCTCGCAGAAATACAACCAAACATAAATTCGTCTTTGGTTCGTTTGAAAAAGCGCGGGAAACGAATGTGCACGAATGACTGACGATGTTGGTTCTTGTAAAAATCGGACTATAGAATTGTGTCGTCGGGAGACTTCGTGCGTTCGTTCGGTGAAGTTCGGCAATTGGTTAATGCGCGGCAAATTTAAATATTTACTCATCCAATAACAAGATTGCATTGTTCCAGATACTTTACAACAATTACAAAGAGGGACATCCCATCGTCTTCAAAGTCCCCTTTTGTAAAGCAGACAGCCCCGACGGATCGTTCTGCAAACTGAGCACCTTTGCCAAGAACACTCGATGGTATTACGATCCACAACCAGCGTGTTAACACGATTACTTGCAATTAACAAGTTCCTTATCGCGGAAAGAATTAAAACCGGGTCGAATGCATCGACGATGTTTTGCATAAAGAAGTAATTTTGTAATCGCTATTTTCACTTCGTTTTGCATATTGCCAAGGCCACTTGATTTGTTGCTATCCGAATTTCTCCCCCAATGTTATTTGTGCAATTATGCGCGGATATAAAGATTAAATAATACAATTAGCACCGACACGGGCAATTCACCAATAAAATTTAAATGTTTACCAATGACTTATCGCGTCTTATTGCTTCTCTAAATAGAACAAATTGCTATATAAGAAGACTTTAAGGTAGGTTTGTTATTTTGGAACGACTTAGTTACCAAAACATGCCTTCTTTTGCAATTTTACTGGGTCTGGTTGCGATATTAGGCGATGAAGTGCTTGCACAAGACGATAAAAGACGATACATTCCCGAAGCTGATAAAACTCTGGTTTTAACTAATATCGTAAGTGTTTGAACTTCGCGTCTAAATGGCATTGTTGATTTGTGTGTAATTAGATTTTTAGACACGGAGATCGTACACCAGAAGATGCCACATTCTATCCGAACGCGCCGTACATCATCGATCAGTTTTTCCCTTACAACTATGGAGAACTGACAACTGTAACACGATTTAGTTCTTTAATTAGATTTTTATATTTTGTTGCTCGGTAATTTTAGAAAGGGCAGGCGAGAATGTTCAAGAACGGGAGGAAACTCCGTGCTCGTTACGGAAGATTCCTCGGAGACATCTACTACACCGACTTGGTCAATTCCTCCTCCTCTGACTATGCAAGAACGCAAAGCTCCTTGCAATCGGTTCATGCCGGTTTGTTTATGACCTACAAACAAAATCCCGTTCCGGGATTTTTCTGGCAAGCCGTTCCTTACCATGTCTATGCACATCCGGATAATGTAAGTGATAATATCCCAAAGCATCAACCATCAGAAACTTCCTAAACCTCACCATCATTTCAGGTTATTGCAATATGGCGGGCATACCCTGACATCTTCCTCGACGCCACCTTCTCTCCCCCGGAGCCTTCTATCCAAGAACTCTTCGAGTACCTTCAAGCCCACTCCGGCTATTCGAACGTGTCGTACGTGGAAGCTATGATGATCTCGGACTACACGAAAACTTCTCTCGAAAACGGTTTCCCCGTTCCGGGCTGGCTCCAAGCCGTGTATCCCAGCCCGTTGTCCCAACTCAGCGTCGCAACCTTCGGGCATCTAGCTCGAGGAGCTGTCCAAGCTGGCGGGGCCCTGCTTCTGAAGAAAATCACGCAAGACGCCGTCGCAAAATCGACCGGATCACTCCTCCCCGAAGCGAGGAAAATGTTCCTGTACTCCGGCCACGACATGAACGTCCACTTCACGTTGACCGCGTTGAACGTCTGGTCGCCGGAGGAGGTCGATTATGGCGCGCAGATCCTCTTGGAACTGCACGACGTCAACGGAGTTTACGGCTTCAAGATCTACTACGATAATAGCTACGACCTTCCAAAGTTGTTGACTATTCCAGGATGTGAGAGTTTTTGTGCCTTGGATGAATTTGTTCGTTTGACTAGCGCTATCTACGATGACACGCCGAACTAATAAACTAATTTATTCCCAGATTATGGTGACATTGAAACTGTAGCGTTCTGACATTTGTTTGTGTTTGAAATTTGCAAAATTGTCGATATGCACGAGTCGGACACTCTGCTTCTAGCCACGGTCCTCTTCAGGCATGGCGATCGCACGCCGGACGTGCAGAACACAACGCCTTCCAATCCGTACAAGAACTTCTCCTTTTATCCTTACAAGCTCGGAGAGTTGACGCACGTAAGTCTTGCGCGACCGCCCGCCGCATAATCACGCTGTTTACGTAATGTGCTCGAACAACAACAACAGAAAGGCCAATCGCGCATGATAAAGATAGGCAACGAACTTCGCGAGCGATACAAGCACTTTCTGGCCGGCGAGTTTTACACCGACATGGTGACGTCCACGACCTCGAGTTACACCAGATGCCAGATGTCGCTCCAGTGCGTCCACGCGGGACTGTTCCCGCCGAGCCAGAGCCATCTGGAAGACCTGGAGATTCCCTGGCAGGCGATACCGTTCGACATCATCCCCTTCGAAGCAGACAAAGTAACCTCCTTCCTCGCCCCGCGTTCCCACACTCGACTTCCATCCGCATCTTTTCAGTTCATCTCGATACACATGCACTGCCCGCAAATAATGCAAAACATCGATCCGAACGACATCCCGCCGGAGGACTACCTGCCGCTGAAGTACATCTCCGAGCAGGCCGGCTACGACAGCGTGGAGTACATCAACGCGATGCGCGCGTACGACTTCTATCGGACGTGCGTCGAGGCCGGGCTGGAGCTGCCCGAGTGGATACGCCCGCTGTGGCCCGAGGAGGTGCGCACGCTCGCCTATCAGTTCTGGTACCACTTCAAGAACAAGCGGAAGCGCGTCGGCGCCGTGCCGCTGCTCAAGCGCATAACGGACGAGGCGAAGGAGAAGGTCACGGAGGGCGACGTGCCCTATCCGAAGAAGCTGTACCTCTACGCGTGCCACGACATGAACCTGCACCTCCTGCGCGGCGCCATGCAGATCTGGACGGACGAGGTCATCGCGTACGGCGCGTACCTGATCGTCGAGCTGCACAAGATCAACGAGGACTACGGCTTTAAGATCTTCTTTCAGAACGGCTACGCCAAGCCCAAGCTGATGACCATACCGGGCTATCAGGACTTCATAACGATTCGCGACTTCGAGAAGGTCACGGACCTGGCCGACATCGAGGACATCCTCCAAGAACTCGAATTCTAGTTTTTCGCGCGATTCGGAAATTGTTCGTAGCGTGCGGCTCAATAAAGGACGTTCCCGAGCAAGCCGGCAGTTATCAGCGCACGCTGGAATCGCACAATCGCCGTCGGAATGTCATTCAACCTCCTCGCGTGTTGCGGCGATATCTCTCGCAATATAAATACGCGACGTCGACGTACAATGCACGTGACTGTAATTTATCAAGTCATGCTTCGTCCGACGCTCGCGTTAATTCGCGTCGCGCACGCAATTACACATTAATTCGCAGTCATCGACATGGTCACACCTTCTCGTAATTTCCCCAGCTGTTCGCGCTCTCCAATGAATCATCTTCCGACCGTGCGGTAAACCCTCTCCGGAATACTGCGAAGCAATAAAATCGTACGACTTTCGACATACATATCGCACATAAATATTAACCATGCCCACAACGCGTAAGTACTTGTCGCGTTTATCGATTCGTTCGTAAAACCGCACGCACCTACAAGTGGTGTTGCACAGAATTGTTGGTACAATAATCGATAGTGTTTCCAGTGCTCGTTGAGCCGACACGAGTGAAAGTGTTTGCCAGAGAGTAGGAGTAAAGCGTAACAGATAAATTTTAATTCATAATTTTGTTCGTTCGTTGGAACTGAATTGTTTATCAACGTTGTGTGTTACTAGTGTCAATATTCTTGACGAGGAGCCTGTCGAATATATCGAGGACGAACGTCGCGTCGAGAATGGACCAATCGACGTTGATATTAACGCAAGTCGTAAGTTTTTATTTCAAAGTTTTATTTTTTCTAAGAGTTTGGCAGATTTTCAGGCATGGTCATCGTACACCTGACCAGACGCTAATTTATCCGGGTGATCCGTACGCGGACGAACCATATCTACCATATGGAAGAGGAGAACTGACTTTGGTAACGTTAACGTAAAATTAAATTTTAGAAATTTTCACTTTTAAAATTACCGGGTGCGTAGTTTTTCACGTCCGACTTCGAGTAGTCGCGTCGGTTTGACAGAAAGAGATGGGCATAGAACAGCTCTCAATCCAGGCCAATCAGCACCGAGCATTTTCAAATTTCGTCGCACCACCTGTCGGATATTCATTAAACTTTCATCACTTCTCGCTCACTCTTTGCGACGCGCGCGGCAAATTTTATCGGAGATCACACACCATGTCAATATTTCAATTGTTATTTTAGCTCGGAAGAAAGCAATGTTTCGCCTTTGGACAGGCCCTCCGCTCCAATTATTCGAAATTCCTCGGTCCGGAATATGTATCGGGGATAATCGAAGCGAAGAGCTCGGAAATATCCCGCGCCCGAACGTCGCTGCAGTTGGTCCTCGCAGGATTGTTTCCGCCGACGCCTGATTCGACGATCGACGCCCAACTCAACTGGCAGCCCGTGCCGTTCACGTACAAGCCCTTCAAGGAGGACGCGCTGATCGCCCAGGGCGTGCGAAACATGTACCAGCACGAGGACCATCCGGATTTTGGCAAAACGGCGAACAGCCGGGCGATCGTCAAGTGCTTCGAGGAGGAGATCAAGTGGAAGCTCAGGGTGCAAGCGCAATGCCTGCTGGTCTACGACACGCTGAAGACCCAGCAGGATCTCGGATTCGAGCTGCCCGCGTGGAGCAGGGACATCTTCCCCGAGAAACTCGAGGAGGAGCTCGTGCAGTTCGGCGAGCACAACTTCTCCCGGAAGCAGTTCGTCGTCGACGGCTTCGGCCATCTCATCAAGGAGATAAACGACGTCATGATTAATAAAGCGCTGGAAATCAGCGACAACGCGAAGAAGATGCCGCGAATATACTTGTATTCTGGGCATGACATCAACGTCATAGGTCTGTTGGCAATCCTGCGACAGTTCGACCCGGCGAAATGGCCGAATTACTGCTCCAACGTCGCGTTCGAATTGCACCACGTCGATGGGGAGTTTCTGGTGAGGATGCTGTATCAAGACGGGCCGGAAGACGCGAGGAACTTCATGCGCCAAGAGGAGAAAGTCAGTCTGAGACTGCCGGGGACAAGCGAGGACGTTTGCACGCTAAAACAATTCGGCGACTACGTCCAGGACTATTTTCCCTCCAACGAGACGGAGCAGCCGAAATTATAAACGAACGCCGCCCGAATTTACGTATCTTTATACAAGACTGTATTAAATATTGATAGTTATTGCGTGTACATACCAATAAAGTGTTTACGCTGATTTTAAGAACGCGACGTTTGTTTTTAATTCGGCTGTCGGATAATTACGCGTCATTACATGTGTGACCTCCAAATATTGTTTCAACGCCAGCCAAAGCGAATGTAAACAGCCACACAACAATTTGTTAATATTGTCGAGTCACGGACCGAAAACCGGGACCGAATTTAATGCGTTTCGAGTAGCGCGAGTGGCGCGTTTTATTTCTTGTTGAGTCGCGCAGTTTTCATTCAGATTTTGTTGCGTTGAAAAATTATCTGATCTCGCAATGAATATCGCGACGAACGAATCAACGTTAGTTTTAGTTCAAATAGTGAGTAAAAAATGAAAAAACTTTTGGTGATTGATTTTAATGCTGTTTTTAAGGTTTTCAGGCACGGAATTCGCGCACCAGATCACAAAGTGAGCTATCCGGGGGACCCGTATCAGGACGTGACCTTCGAGCCCTTCGGGAGAGGACAACTGACAAAGGTTTGCAAATGTTCGGCAAAAACTTCTCCGTCCTAGCTACAAATTGATTTTGCGTGTCCCAGGAAGGTCGCAAACAATGTTATGACTATGGCAAAGAACTCAGGGACCGTTACGAGGACTTCCTCGGTCCTGATTATGCGGATGGTGATCTTGAAGCGCACAGTTCCGAAGTGGGCAGAGCCAGGATGAGCTTGCAACTCGTCCTCGCCGGTTTGTACCCTCCGACGGACAGAACGAGAGTCGCCGACGACCTGAACTGGCACCCCGTTTTGTACGACTACAAACCCCTGCTAGAGGATCCTTTGATAGGCGCCATGATCCTCAAAATAGTCGGCAGCGAAAACCATCCGGAGTTTAACAAATCGCCAAACAGCGTCGAGCTCATTAGTCAGATCGAAGAGCGCTTGAAGTGGAAAATCGTGAATTGCTCTCAAATCTTAATGATTTACGACATCATTAAGACTCAGGAGCATTTGGGATTGGAGGTACCGGAGTGGGCGAAGGATATCTATCCCGCAATGATGAGAGAGGAAGTGACGTGTTATATGCGGCATAATATGTTGTTGAAAGATTACTTGAAGGACGGTTGCGGGGCCTTGATGCAAAAGATTCTGCGCGACATGGAAAACAAAGCTCAGGAGGATAACAGCGAAGGGGAAAACGCATCGAAATCGCCGAAAGTTATTTTATATTCTGGCCATGATATAAACATTATCGCTTTGATGATAATATTGGAATTTCCTGACAAAATTTGGCCGCAGTATGTTGGAAACTTGACTTTTGAGTTGCACAAAGTTCATGATCAGTTTTATGTTAAGGTATTATCAATTTCCCTCAAGACTGCTAAAAAACTATTTAATAATAGCTAAACTTAATGATTCATTATGTTTCAGGTGATTTTCATGGATGGTTGGGTCACAGAGACCGAAAAACAGGAAAGAAATAACAAAATCCTAACATTGAAGGTCCCAAACACCGAAAATGATCTTTGGACCTTATCAAACCTACGCAAACACGTTGAAAAGTACTTGAAATAACATATGTGGCAACGATTGTTAGTGAGCAATGTATTTATAACAATGTTAACAATTACAGCAGCCGCAATGCAATTCCAAACGAAAATTACCAATATTTTGATTTTCTTCAAACTTACCTTACTTAATCCGTCCTGGGGACGGTAGACTTGACGTTTTTACTCTATTTTATAGCGAAAGAGTCGTTCTTTCAATCTTAGTAGTGTCGATCGTTGAATTGCCACCGGAAATGCTTCAAAGTGGCGCCGAAAGTTGACAAATTTTTTGACATTTCCAAAACATACCTCGCAAAATCGGCTGTAACTTTCGTTCTAGTAGCGCTAACTTTGCGATGATTGCTTTATTCTATAGACAAAGAGTTGTTCTTTCAATTGTTGTGCTAGTTATTCTTGAATTTTTGCAGAGAGCGCCACAAATTGGCACCTAAATTTAACCTAATTTTAAAAAATGTTCAAAACTTGTCTTGCAAAAATGGCTGTAACTTCTGTTCTAAATAAGTTAGCTTAATTATTATCACTTCGTTTATTAGTAGACGACTTCTTCTTTCAACTATACTATGAATTATTGATGAATCTGTACTAGAAGTGCGTCAAAATTGCATTCATAGTTGACTAATTTCTTGAAGCGTTGGAGCCCATCAAACATCAAAAAGCACTTGAAATAACGCGTGCAGCGACAATTGTTATTGAGCATTGCATTCATAACAATAATTTATTTAAAATGTAACAATTTTCGGTACAATTATGTCAATTACAGCATCCGCACGGCATCGGGTGAACGTAATCTAGGACTAGATACTCAATGTCACTACCAAACCACGCTGAACATGATACCGCAGTGAATTGATTGAACACAGCACACAACATCAGTCGACAAGGTGTAAAACTATTGGTGCGCGCTAACAAAACTATTGCAACAACTCTTGCTCGTACTCTAATCGTTAATTATTGCTCGTTTCCTGTTTCGTATCTAGTGCGATTTGTACCTACTCGGTTGATTAAATTGGTTTAAATAAATTGCTTTAAAAGTATCTAAATAAATAGTAAGGTCACCAGTCGAGCCACGGCGGCTGATTGATTTTGTGTACCGGCGTGAACGTCAGATTCACTGGCAGGTTGATGACTGCGTAGTTCATGTGCAGTCTTCGTAGCTGATTCATGATCATTATGCCGTTTCTACCTATGAGAAACCCGGCGGGGATGTTTACGTCTGTCGATAAGTCATCATCAATCATCTCCACATAGTACTCTTCATTCTCCTTGTTTGTGTCGGTTATTATTACTGCTCTCGCACCAGCCTTCTCAGCAATTATTGTTTTCGTCTTGAATGAACAGTCACTGGAATTTAATGTATTAATGGTTGATAAAATTTGTTCGAAATTAATATTTTTAGTATTGTACTAACCCGCGTTCAATAAAAGCAACATTCCCTTCGATGTCATCGGAATTGGTGATCTCTGAACATGCATGCTTTGGTTGTACAGGAACAAGGAGTATATTCCTGAACTCGATCGATTTATTCTACGAAATTATCACAATTAGACATGTTTTAAGTCGGATTATCAAGCGCTTACGAATGGAACACCGAAATCCTTGGCAGGTTTCAATCGGTAAGTGTATTCGAGAACTTCTGGCTCGATTATCTCGAAAAACACGTCGCCGGAGATCAGCTCCGCCGTCGAGGTGCCATCCACAAGGTGTAAGTTATTAGCTGCGACGTAATTCGAGTGATTAAAGGCGACAATTCGTTAATTAAGCATTGATTACTTACGACTGCTGAACGTTAACACTGTGTTGAGAGTTACGGTCAGAAAGACTGCAAATAAATCCTCCAAGCGCATAATTTTTATTTGTTTATTGTTTGGTAGTCAATGAATAATGTATTTGAAGAGAATTTTTAACTCTCTAGATGTTTGTTCATAGAAATAATTGCATCGAGAACAGAATGTGAATTATGAGGTTAACTGCGTGTTGACTTGTGAATGGCCCGGATATTCAAGTGGCTGGAGGATTTTGTATGAAGGGGGGCACAGAAAGACACGGATACCTCGCGAATCTCAAAAAGTTTGAGCTTTAGGTATTGCGTTTCATTGTTTCGTTGTATCGTTGAAGGAAAGGTGGAAGACTTGGTAGTCGAAGTTGTGCAGTCCAACAAGCCAAGTCAGCAACTTAAGCAAAGCATAGTTTCAACAAGATTAGTCTAGTTCAGCCTATAAAAAGGGGCTAGAAAGGGCGGATCTCGAAGATTCTTAAAAGCTTTGGCTGCTACGCTTCATTGTATCACTGAAGGAAAACAAGTCTTGTTAGTTGAAGAAGTTGTACAGTCCAACAGAGCCAAGTCAAGCAACTTAAGTAAAGCAAAATTTCAACTAGAAGTCTGGTCCAGTCAATAAAAAGGGATAGAAAGGTCGGATCTCGAAGATCCCTAAAAGTTTTTGCTGTTACGCTTCATTGTATCACTGAAGGAAAACAAGTCTTGCTAGTTGAAAAAGTTGTACAGTCCAACAAGCCAAGTGAAGCAACTTAAGTAAAACACAGTTTCAACTAGAAGTCTGGTCCAATCAATAAAAAGGGATAGAAAGGGCGGATCTCGAAGGTTCCTAAAAGTTTTTGCTGTAACGCTTCATTGTATCGCTGAAGGAAAACAAGTATTGCTCGTTGAAGAAGTTGTACGGTTCAACAACCCGAGTCCAGTAAGTCAAGGCCTTAGTGCATTCAATTAATTTTCTTGTGAAATTCTTCCCGAAAATAGACGTAATTGAAGTCTTATATATCCCCCTATTTTCTGTTTTTATTTAATTACTTCACCAATTGTCCCTTCCAAGCTTCCCTTAAATTCCCATTTAACCCAACATTTCCAACTCCAAACGCTAATATTTTAAGCAATAAACCAATAAATCAAACAGTATATCATGTAAAGGAGCAGGACCTGCAACAGTTTATCCACGGCGTACATCCTGAAACAAAAACGCTGATGACGAGCCATTCAGACAAACACCTTTTGGAGAACTAACATTTTCAAATGCCTCCTGGCCGTCGGAAGCGTGTGATCGGGCTCTTTCATGATATACCTCCGTGCGGCAATCGCACAGCTCCTCAAAAACTCCTCCAGGTCCATGTCGTCAATGTGCGTCTGATAAATGGCCGCCTCTTTCTCGTTCAGCAGCTCCCGAGCGATGCGCGCCTGTTTCTCGTTGACGAGATGCCAATGACGCTGCGTATAATATTCGAACACGTCGTAGCCCTTCTTGATGCGTTTCTGTATCTTCACCAACCTGCAACAACGTCGTGCCGACAATCGCAACATCATTTGCGGTAGCAGAAAGAAAACGCATCGTGCTTACAAAGGTCTCCGTCCGAAACCGATTAAAAGCGCGTCGAGGACCATCGCCGGAAGCATTTGCTTCAGATAGAAGGAGAACATGTGGTAGTAATAAGAGGAGGACGGCGACCCGCCGGGGTACCACAGGACCCAGTTCATGGGGATGCTGGTCGTGGCGATTTTACGACCTATCTGAAGGGCACATTCCCACGTCCACTTTGCGCCCGATCCGGTGCAAATGTTCACGACGCTCAAGTCGATTTCTTCTTTCCTAAAAACGGGACAACCCGGTCATCATTACATTCGACATTGGGGCGAAATCTGACAATACGTCGTCGTTAAATAGGCGTAGGTTGTTGTGCATATGGCGCTGGCGACGATGTCCACTGGCACCATATCGCTGCAGGAAGTTTCGGTCATGTAGAACGTTCGAGCGACGCCCTTTGCGGCGGCGAGGAGCAAACCCGACGGGCCGTTCAGGCTGTCCGTCCAGCCGGGGATGGGCGAACGATAAATTGGTACGACTGAAGACACACCCAAACAAATGATTTGATACGGATTACTTTAGTTGCTTACCAACTGACGGGCGCACTAAAACAACCGGTAATTCCCCCTTTCGCATTTCCTCGTTGAGGAGACCTTCTGACAAAGCTTTCGAGAAGCTGTAGCTGTTCGGCTGCGTGCGTAAAAAGCTACAAAACATCAAATCGTTATTGCGCACCTTCTTGTGCAAGAATTAAATACTCAGCGGCGATGTCTTCGAGCGTCTCCTCCTTTAAAATCTCCACGACTTTGAGGACGTCGTGCGGGTCCATTTGCGGATCGTACATTCTCTCTTCGAGCGTTGATTCGTCGGTGTGCGCGTACGCAGTTGACACGTGCACAAGAATCTAAAACGTAAAACTAATTTCGGAATTTTATTATCATGAAATTTGGAATGATTGGACCTTAAGATCTTTCATCTCTCTGGCTAGTTCCAAGAGAGATTTGCATCCGCGGACGTTGACCAGCATCGCGGGCTTCAGCGGTTCGTCGAAACGCACGTTCCCCGCGCAGTGATAAACGACGTTCACTTCTTCGGCTAACAGTTTTCGGTCCTCTTGCGAAATGCCCAGGTTCTCCGCGACGACGTCTCCGCGGATGGGTCGCACCTTGCTTCGGAAATCGGCGCGCTTCGCTTTCAGCAAATCGAACAACTGGAATGACGCCCGGAGATGTTTCCGGCTGTTCTCTCGTCGTTCGGTGCTTTACTCACGGGCGACTCGAAGACGGCGTCGAGGCGTTCCGCAACCGATCGTCCTTTCTTGGGGCGCAGGAGGACGTAAATCATGCGCACGTCTCCGCAGCATCGCAGGAGTTTCTCGAGGAGGACCTTCCCAATGAGTCCCGTGCTTCCAGTCAATAGGATCGTTTGATCTCGGAGCGTGTCCGCTATTCGGTCTGGCAAATGGCGCCATTTCGGATCTACGAATTCTTCTTGAAGAGCGTCCGAGGGAAGTTCCATCGTGAGTTGGGATCGTTCGATTGGTACGTTTGGTGACGAGCGAATAGCGTGAGGTGTAATTACCAATTAAGCATATATATATGTTGTATTGTTATATTGGGGGATATTAAATAATAAATTATTCATTAATTGACGGTGTTATTAACTTTTGCAATGATTTACTGTAATTTGTACGGATTTGTACATCATTTAAGTATCGAATTGCCGATTAGCAAATATTGCACTTTTTCAAAGCTTGCCAAACAAAATCGACGTAACTTTCGTTCTAAGAATCACTGCTTCGTTATTTCCAGTTCAGTTTGTCGCCCAAGAATTATTCTTTTGATTTTAGCATCAGTGGTAGTCGAATTTCCGGTAGAAGAGTGTCAAAATGGCGTCCAAAGTTGAGCAAATTTTGGCACTTTTTGAAAACTTACATAGCAAAATCGACTGAAACTTCCGTTTTAGGAATGACAACTTCGTTATTTCTAATTCAGTTCGTAGCCCAAGAGTTGTTCTTTCGATTTTAAGACTAGTAGTAGTCGAATTTCGGGCGGAAGTGGGTCAAAATGGCGCCCAAAGCTGGTCAATTTAGCACTTTTTTAAAACTTACCAAGCAAAATCGACCGTAACTTCCGTTCTAGCAACGACATCCTTATTATTTCTGATTCATTTCGTCAAGCAAGAGTTGCTCTTTCGATTATAGTACTAGTAGTAGTCGAATATCCCACGGAAGCCCGGCAAAATGGCCGCCAAAGTTGAGCAATTATTCATAACCTACCTGGCAAAATCGACTGTAACTTCCGTTCTAGCAACGACATCCTTGTTATTTTCGGTTTATTTCGCCAAGCAAGAGTTGCTCTTTCGATTATAGTACTAGTAGTAGTTGAATCTCCTACGAAAGTGCACCAAAATGGCCGCCAAAGTTGGGCAATCGTTTCACTTCTCCAAAACTTACCTGGCAAAATCGACTGTAACTTCCGTTCTAGCAACGACATCCTTATTATTTCCGGTTCATTTCGTCAAGCAAGAGTTGCTCTTTCGATTATAGTACTAGTAGTAGTCGAATATTCCACGGAAGCCCGGCAAAATGGCCGCCAAAGTTGAGCAATTGTTGCACTTCTTCATAACCTACCTGGCAAAATCGGCTGTAACTTCCGTTCGAGCAACGACATCCTCATTATTTCCGGTTTGGTTTCTAGGGCAAGAATTACTCCTTCGATCAACGCATCAGCTGTAGTAGAATCTTCAGCGGAAGTGTGCCAAAATGGCGCCGATATTTGGGCAAATTTTGCACATTTTCAAAACTTACCAAGCAAAATCGGCTGCAACTTCCGTTCTACCAACATCATCCTCGATATTTCCGGTTCCTTTCCTAGAGCAAGAGTTACTCCTTCGATTTTATCATTAGCAACAGTGAAATTTCCAGCGGAAGTGCACCAAACTAGGAAAATCTCGTATCGCCGCACATCGGAGGAAAAAATAATAGATGTATTCAATTCGCCATTGAATTATCACACAAAGAATACATTGGACGACAAACAAATGTAAATAAACACAACGTTCAATAAATAAACTCCGCTCTCTGCGCATTCGCGTTCAAAGCGCTTTCCTGTGATACTCCGGCGTGGCGTTGCTGTACTCGTTCAAATTAAATAAAGTCGGGCTATTCTTGATCAAGTACTTCAGGAAGTCCTGCACGTTCTGCACGAGCAGCATCACGCTGCGCTCGTCGAGCGGCGTGTACGCCAGCAGAGGTCCCAGCTTGACGAACAACCGCAGCAGGTGCACCGCACCGTAGATGCTGCTCATCGGCGTCTCGGGGTGGTTCTGCAGGATCTCCGTGTACTGCGGCCGCTCGAACTTGTACAGCAGCTGCGTGCCGAGCATCACGTTGAAGTACTCCTTGATGCCGGCGACCATTTCGCTGATGGCGCCCTCCTTGCTCGCGTTCGTGCTCTTGCAGGACTTCTTGTAGGCGACGTAGTTGTCGAGGATCGCCTCGACGGTGCTCTTGGCGGGCAGGTTCACGAGCTTCTTCTGTCTGGAGATGGCGTCCCAGTCGTCGACCAGCCACGGCTTGAGCTCGTCGGGTATCTTGACTTTGATTTCCACCTTGCTCAGAAACTGCTCCTCGCTCTCGACCGTCGAGTCGAAGCGGCCGCGCTTCTTCTTCGGCACGTCCGAGCCGGAGTCCGCGCCGCTCGACGGCGTGCTCGGCAGCTTGTGCTTTCCAGTCTTTGCGGGCTCGTTGACGGGCGTGCTGCACCTGGAGTCGGAGTCTTTCGATTCCGTCTTGCGCGGCTTCAGCTTCTTCGTCTTGTTCGGCTGCGTCTGATGCGCCTTCTGCACCTCCTTCTGCTTCTGGAGATTCGGCTCGTTGTACTTGAGGACTCTCGTTTCCGGCACCCATTCATCCCAGCTAGAACGAGCAAGAGAGAGCAGTCAATGCCTCCGAACAGCGAAAAAATGCAAAGTTATGACTTACTTCTTGTTCCAGCCAGCATAATGTATGAAATATTTCACTTGCTTGTCCTTAGTGACGGTGGTCTTCAGGCATTTGGCTTCGTAGATGAGCGGGCCGTGAAAGCAAAGTACTTTTTCACCTGCAAACACAATTGGTTGCCATGTCTCGCAATCAGTGAGAGAAACCTGAAATTCGAGCGGATTTACCTTCGGAGAACTTCTGTTTCGGTGGCATTAGTGTAAACGCAGAAAATGTGTGAAGGTTTAATTTACACTTCGTGAATCAAACTTGTGTGACGCTGGTAAAGTCGGCGAAGTCGGCGAAGTCGATAAACCGAAGACCGCGCAAAGCTGGCTTTGATCGACAGTCAGTTGTTACAGTTGTTTCAGACTTTTACGCCTTGGTGCAGGCAACCCAACATACATAAAAGTAAATCGAACAATATGATAATAATTAGGGAATATTGTAGAAAATATCATGTTTCGTTACTTTAATCTATAAAATATTACAAATTTCTACGTAAAACGCCAAAATTTTGCACTTTTTCCTTGCAAAAATGACAGAAATTTGAGTTTTAGTAACCTAGTCCCACCAAACGTTCATAGATGTCGCTACGGGTACCAGTTTGAATTAATTAACAGGTATGTTTCTCCTGTTAATTAATTTAAATTTAAAAAAAAATAAAGAGAAAACAACAAACCACTGCAGAAATGACATTGACGGTCATTGACAACAGAAATAAACTATTTATATATAATAATATAATTTCCAATTTCATTCCTAGCACCAAATTAAATCGAACAATATGATAATACTTAAAGTACAATGTAGAAACT
>JARRAA010015698.1:0-12347 GCA_030557295.1 Ecitodaemon sp. MM-2014 | reverse complement strand
TTTTTTTCTTAAAATTTCATACGAACACATTGTATAAAATAATGTATTATATCATTCCGGAACACATTGTATAATGTTATGATGTATAATGCATCACCGTCGTCGTCGTTCTTATTTTCCGCGTGTGTGTGTGTGTCTCGTAAAGCAATAAATAAAGCGATTTAATGCATAAAATTAGCGGGCGCCTCGGGCGTCGCGACTACGCGTGTTTTTACGGCGATAATTAGCAATTTATTAGCGCAAACAACTGCGCGCGAAAATTGCGCCTGCGCTCGAGACGAAGAACCGGCCCGGCGCTGTTAATGCGCCATTTTTAATCGACTCGCGGGCCGCGCACAAGATGCGCACGATAATGCGATAATCGATGCTTCCGCCGAAACCGGTCGCCGCCGCATCGTCGTTGCAGGTGGGGCAATAATTACGCATTGTAAATTATCTCGGCGACGAATTACAATTAAAGCGATGTCGATTAAAAGTTGGCGTGGGAATTTGAAGCGAAAGAAAACGAAAAACATTTTGAGTGCCGTCGGAATCTGAAACTTTTGCGAGAAAATGTTTAACAACGGATTAGTTTTCGCTCCTTCTGATTTTTGAAGTTTTTATATGCGCGAACATTTTGAGGACCACTGGAGCAGCGCGCGGACCTTTTGAGGGCCTCTGGTAGATGGAATGCTTGTGCGATTGCGTTTAACATTTTTTGTTTCTTCCGATTTTTTTAAGTCTATATTTTCGAACATTTTGAGGACCCCTCGAGCAACATTGTACACATTTTGAGGGTCGCTGGAAAATGGAAAATTTATACAATTGCGTTTAACAACAATTTTTTCGTTTAATCTGATTTTTTGCAGTTTTTATATTGCGAACATTTTGAGGACCACTGGAACAACGTGCAAACATTTTTAGAACCCCTGCAAAAAAAACTTACTGAATTTCCGACAAAAATCGACAAATTTTGTGAACCATATTAAAATTAAACGTTTTCGTATTTTTTAAACATTTTGAGAACCCCCGTTGAAACTTTTGAGGGTCACTGGAACGAAGCCGAACTATTTTGAGGAGCGCCGAGTGAATTATTTCGTAATTGCAACGCCCTTAATATTCCTCGCAAATATTCAGTTCAAGGTGCGCCCGAACACACTGTATGTCGCTCGCCCTTTTTGCTCGCGCCGCGGGTCCGCGACGCGCAGGCGCATTTATTATGCAAATCGAAATGAAGCGGTCACGAGCGTGTGTTATTAGCCATCATTAATCATAAATTAATTAAAAATTATTAGCCGGCCGGTCGCGGCGGCAGATTAATGCGCCGCGTGCGTGCGCGCGCATGCGCGCGCATCGGCGACGCCGCCGCCGCCGCCGGTTTCGCAACAAAACGTTAATTACGCCTCGAGGAGGAGGCGCGCTCTTTATCCGGCAGTTACATAAATTATGCGCGGGCCCGGCCCGCGAATTACCGCCGGGGGGCGGCGCGGCGGTCGCATCGACGGCGGCGTAATTAATTATTGACGGCGTGACGTGCGGTGGCTACGAGCGACGAAGCAATCGCACGCGAAGATTAGTTATTTTCAATGTTTTCCGGTCGGTCCGCATTAGCGCTTCGGACACATTGTATGTGCGGACCGCGGGCTGATATCTAGGCGCGCTGTGTATAACGCGAGAACGGTTGCGGCGTTTGTTCTAGAAGAATTCGATAGATGAAGGAGAAGGTAAGAAATTGAATTGTGTCACATATTGTGTTCCCCCTCTTTCGTATTGTACAAGTGGGATACAGAACGAGACAGACGAAAAGCGTTACCTGCTAGTCGGAGGGTCAAGGGGAGTCCGCTGCGCGATGAGTCATTTTGCGCGGTGCGCACTTGCGGTCACTCACTAACGCACACGCGCGAAAACGTCTTAAGTCCGGTTGCGACCGTTCACTAGCACCATCGACGTCCGAACGTTAAATATTCCGCGTTGCGCTTGCAGCGAGAAGAAGAGTAACAAGGATGATATTCTAATTCGAAGCGCACGGCGCGCCGCGTGCGAGAAGACTGCGGCGAAAACGTGTTGCAACTTGTCGACGAAGCGAGGACCAAAACAAAGCGCGAACTGATAACGCGCGACGAATGTAAACAAACACGCATCGAGAGGCGAATGTTTGCGACTTGAGCGGAGTTAAAATGTTCCGCTCACAATGCGACGATGATTCAAGGACAATCGTTACTCGTCGGGACTTTCTGGTCCCGCTCATGTTCGGGATGATGATTTAATTATTAATTAATTTATTTTTTTTTTGTTTTTCTAGGAAAGCGACAGGGAGAGTAGCTGCGGCTCGCCGGAACCGGCGACGACGATGGGCGTCGACGCCGGCATCGACCTGCAGACGCCCACCTCCATGACGACGTCCTCCACGGTGCAGAAGCTGCTGAGCGCCGGCGGCGGCTGCGGCCGCCCCCAGGAGGACGACATCAAGCCGGCCGCCGCCGCGCATTTAAACGGTGCCAGTGAGTTTTATTCAACTTCGAATATTTTTCAATTGTTTAATTTTTTTTGGTGATTGTACAATGTGTCCGTGTTTCCAGTGGCCGGATTGGGTTTGCTGCAAAATCTGCAAAGCCTGGCTTCGTTACAAAGCCTCCCGCAGGTGGCGTCGCTCGCCGCCGGCCTGCAGAGCATGGCGAACTCGGCGGCGGCGGCCGCCGCCGCCACGCAACAGTTGCACGCGCCGCTGAATCTCAGCGTGGGCGCTTCTTCGAACGGTACGTTTCGTTTAATATTTTCGTTTCGCTATGAATCTCATCGTGGGCGGCAAAATTTGCAGTGGCGCCGAGGAACGAGAGCAGCGCGGCCGCCAGTCAGCAGCAGCAAGCCGCGGCGGCGTTGCAGTCGCAGTTGCAGAATTCTTTGGCGGCGGCGGCGACCGCCCCGCAGCAACCTGCTCCCATGCCGCAGTTCATCCTCGCGTCGGGGCAGCTCGTCCAAGGCATACAAGGTGCTCAGTTACTAATTCCAACGTCACAGGGTGAGAAAGTCGGACGATTTTATTCGCACATACAGCGTGTTCAGTTCACTAATTTTTTATTTCTTTCTTTCGAAAATAAAAGGTTTAGCGACGCAGACAATCCTGACCATCCCGGTGAACCACGTGAACAGCACCGATCAGATGGTCAATCTGGCCTTGAACAACGGACAGGTCGTTCAGACGTCCCTGGCCAACCTTCAGGCGATGGCCCAAGGGCAAAGCAACATGACTAATCTGCCCCCGGCGAATAGCATACCGACATGTAAGCGTTTCGGCGAATTGGCGGCGGGCGAATAATTATTAATCGGTTCGTGTACAATTAGTGCCAACAGCGACACCCACGACGAACGGCACGTCGATCCAGCATCAATCCAACATGTCCGCCCTGCTGAGCTCGACGAACCTGTCGCATTTGTTGTCGAACGGCACGACAACGGCCGCCCAGCAGCTGCTGCAGACCCTCCCGCAATTGCTGTCCAACGCGCACGCCGCCGCCGCCGCGGCGAACAACCTGACCCTCCCCAATCTGCCTCTGACTCCGCCCGGCCCCGCCCCGGGCCTGCTAACGCACGCCTCTCCGCCGCTCCCGCCGGCGCATCGTCGCGAAGCGCCGCCGCCGACGCATCGGGACCTGGTGGCGAACCACTATCCGGAGAGCAAGCTCCACCAGTCGACGTCGCTCAGCCGCAACCCGTCGCCGCCCACGCATCCGATGTCCGGCGCGCTGAACCGGCTCAGCGCGAGCAACGGCGAGCTGACGATAACCACCACGTCGCTGCCGCCCTCCGCGGCGCCCTCGTCCACGGCGACGTCGGCGTCCTCCACGGCCGCCGCGCACGCCCCGCCCCCGTCGTCGAACGCGACCAACAGCAGTCACGCCAGCCAGAAGCGCTCGCCGTCCTTGTCGCCGAGATGCGACGAGAGCTCCACGGCGGATTTGCTCATCGACTCGCCCAGTAAGTACCAGAAAGCGCAAACGCCGCACGCTTCACAAGATGGCGGACGCGCGCGGCCATCTTGCGCGCCGCCAATTGAGCGCGCATTTGTTGCGCAACGTCTGCGGGCGAGCGAAATTAAAGTCGCGCCGCTCGGAATAATAATAAAAGCGTAATGATTATCGTCATCATCATTAGACTTAATTAATCCGACTGCAGATGATATAATGATTAATTACCGAACGTACGGAACGGCGATTCGAAACGAAATAACCCAGCGCACACACAACACACACACGCGTTGGACAAACAACGATAAACCAGCGACGTACAGTGTGTCCGGAGTTGGGCCCGCAAAATAAATGAAGGCGAAAAAGCGGAAACGTTTCAGAGCCGACGAAACGTGAAATTATTCGGGCGCTGGAACCGTGCGCCGCCCCTGGATTATTCCGACGGCATGTGTGCGCGGAACGCGGGCCGCCGGTACAAATTACAATTTAATTATTATTAATGCCCCCTGCTTTCGTGTAATTTAATTAATTGTCAATTAAGGAAATTACGCAGACGTTCGTTTTTATTGCCCGCCCCCGCCGCCGCCGCCGTTTGACTCCGGTTAATGGCGGGCGATAAGTAATGATATGTCATGCGAATCGTAATCGTCCGATGGGGTTTATTGTCTCTTATTGCGCACGTAATTATATCGATTTTGCCATCGGCGACGGCGGCGGCAACTTTTCCTCGACGATAATGACGACCATTAACTCGTTTACCGAAAACGCGCTCTACATTATCGACCGCGTCCGGCGCGTCGGCGGTGCAGTTCGCCATATTGCTATCGTTTGTTTGCAGACCAGCCGACGATAAACCAGACGAGCTCGAACGTCGTGGACGGGATCAACCTGGACGAGATTAAAGACTTCGCCAAGGCGTTCAAGCTGCGGCGCCTGTCGCTCGGCTTGACGCAGACGCAGGTCGGGCAAGCGCTGAGCGTCACCGAAGGCCCCGCCTACAGCCAGAGCGCCATCTGCAGGTGGGTAGATCTGCGCGCCGCTCGTTACTCGCACTCGCGAACCGAAAAACATGTTCGATCCGAAACGAAGTGCGATGCGTTATTTGCTTGCGCCGTGATCCGTTCGTCTCACGCTGCGGCCACAAACACGATAGTTAAACTGCTTGGTTTGTTCCCAGTGCCCTGGCCTCTCAGATGTTTGCCGCCGCGCAGCTTTCCTCCCAACAGCAGGCAATGTATGTAGATGTTAAGTCAAGCCTAAGTCTTCTACCGACCGGCGGCGCGAACTGGTGGACGCGTCGGTCGCGCATGGCGTCGCGCCAGGGCACTGGCAATGGTTTAAGCAGTTAGTTACTAGGCAAGCTCGAATGGTTGTTCATTGTCAGTGTCCTGGTGTGCGCTACAAACGCGCGGATCGTTTCGCTTCTTCGCGTCTAAATTTGGTGCTCTGCGTCTCCAGGTTCGAGAAGCTCGACATCACCCCGAAGAGCGCCCAGAAGATCAAGCCCGTGCTGGAGCGATGGATGAAGGAGGCCGAGGACAGGTTAGTAGTCGAGCGCTAGCCCTCCCCCGACCTTGAATACTGAACATGGCGTGCTTTATACGTTTACGCAGCATCTATTCCAGATACAAGAGCGGCCAAAACCATCTGACGGACTTCATCGGCATCGAGCCGTCGAAGAAGCGCAAGCGCCGCACGTCCTTCACCCCCCAGGCGCTCGAGCTGCTCAACGCCCATTTCGAGCGCAACACGCATCCGTCCGGTGAGTATGGGCGACCCAACATGCGCGATTGCCCGCTAACCTTGAACTTGCGCGTTCGCAGGCACGGAAATCACCGGACTCGCTCATCAGCTAGGCTACGAACGCGAGGTGATACGAATATGGTTCTGCAACAAGCGCCAGGCGCTGAAGAACACCGTGCGGATGATGTCCAAGGGCATGGTCTAACCTACGCTCGGCGGCACGCCCGTCCCAGGATGGGCAACCAAGTATACGTAAACGATGTACATACACTCTAGACGCTACGATACGCTAGGTTTTTTCTTAACTAAAGGTTACACGTTAGGCAACCGATGTTACAGACGAATTGCGCTCGGCCGCAATTCGACCCGGAAACGTTCTGATTCTTTCGTTTGCGGACTTTCGACGAGACGAAATTGCATCTTTGGCCTTTACGCACTCCTGATTTCCACCGCGGGCGCACGCGACGCCCGAGACGAATGTGATAAACAAATTTTAAAAATTAAACGTTTGGCTTTAACGCGATCGATGACGAATCACCGACGAAAAAAAAATGATGTATTTCCAAACACACAAATGTACATAACAAAGTATAGTAAACAAAGTATTAGGTAACGACTAAGTAAAGTAAGAGAATAAGAGAACACTATCGATAGTTACGCGCAATAGGCGAGCGGCGAGGTTATGTTAATGAAATGTAAAACCGAAGCTGACGTGCGGATAACTTGTACAAACGCGTAGATTGTTTTGAACATTGCGCCGAGTCGGAAGGGATTTCTTCGCTTTGAAATGAATGTGTGGTCGGTGTTTATGATTTTCCTTCGAGATATTCGCGCGGTCATTGATCACTAAGCGAGGAGAAGCGAGAAGAAAAGCAGTAGAAGGACGAACTTTCGCGGAGTTTGTCTTTTGAAAGAAACCAAAGTTCCTATTAGCACGTAAGTTATGCGACTAATTAAACGCCGAGAGAAATTGCGGAAGCGTTTCGTCGTATGTTTCGTGTCGAGCATGATTTGTATGATTTGTCACATAGTGTACATATTTGTATCGATAAGACGATATGGTGTTAAGTAACTAGTTGCCAAAAGGTCGATGACGACGGGGTGGAAGGCGAGGACGTTTTCAGTTTCGCGCGAAGCGCCTGCAAATGCTCGAAACGCGAGGGCGCAAGGTGTCATTTTGGTTAAGGGAGATTGCCCACGCGAGTTTTTCATTTTAGAGGCACAAGACGCACCGAAACGATGCGGTACGGTCGAATAAATTAGGATGTATAACGTGAATGATGACAATTGTAAATGTTCGTGATGTAGATGTATACCGAATAAATTATAATTAAGCTGATTAACTAATAAATAAATATCCAAATAATTATGTACGTCTTTATTGAAGTTCTTCCTTTTGTAAGAATCGAAATTTACAGAAAATTGATATTTCTGCGATTGTTTAAGACTATGCGGTCGAAAAGACCGCCGCGCGCCTGCCCCCGTGTTAAAGAAGCGTAAACAACTTGGAATTTAGTCCAACTAGGTCCATCTGGTGTTCGATTGCTAAACTATCAGTGGCTCTTGGCTCTGATAGAGTCTGGTAGAGTTCTACTTTGAAACTTCGAAAATTACTTAACAGATGTCGCACTAATACTATTTGTAAGAAATTCTATAGTCAAATTTTTCTAAGAACTATCACAAATGTTCAACAATCAAATGTAGCCACGTGTTATTCTTGGTTATCTTGACCATCATATTTCCGATATATTACTTTACATACTTATAGATTCGTTTAAATATTTGAATATCGGTTCTTAGAACATTTCAACTCTAGAATAGAAAACAATTAAAATTATCAGGAATTATTCGAATGCAATAACTTCCTCTTCTGGAATTTCTTCCTAAAATTAAACCAAACGATTTCCAGAACAAATACCACCCCTGCGACGCACACAAAACCAATATAAATCACAACGACCTCTCCCAAATGTGAAACAACTTCTTCTTTCCTTTCCGGAAACGAAAACTCCTTGCCGAACACGCTCAACGTGCTATCGCTAATCCACTTGTTATACAAGCCCGTATTCGTAAGCCTGTCGGCTACTTTCACAACAGCTTCCTGCGCATGGTACCCCGGCCTCCCCACGATTCTCGCGAACAAAAAAGCGTACTGGTACTTCGAGGGCAACACCCTTAAGTGCTGTTCCATACTTGGATACGCCTTGAGGACGACCTCCGGCACGTACGCCGTCAAGTTCTTGCTCCGGATCACTTCCTCTAACAATTTGCTGATCCCCTGATTCTTCTCCACGATTCTACCAATGAACGCCTGGTTAAAAGCGTCGATGTGCCTGCCATAGGGGGGCTTGAATCCCAGCGGCTGCAAATTCGACCGGAAGAGTTCGTCCTCCGTGCGGATCAAGTCGACGGATTGCTTGGCGATCGCGGCCGAGCTCAGCAAACACTCCAGGAACTTGGCAACCACGAAGGACATGCACAACTGGAGGAATAAGAGATATCTTGTCCGGAACGTGCGCTGGCTTTTGATGAGCGCGACGCTCAGTGCCTGTTGGCACGCCACCGAGGTGAACATCATGAATCCGTCACTGATTCGTTGAAACCGATCAGTCTTCCGGCCGGATCCACGCGTCGCTTTTAAGTAAACAACTAGCAATGTCAGAGTTAGCAGGAACGTGAACTCTATGCCTCGTAAATTGGCAAAATTGATGTAAATATCGTAAAGCTCGTTCTTGGCCAAGACCCAAGCATACTTCCCCTTGTAGATCAGCATCGAGGGTTCCATAAGATCGACAAGGTCGAACCGTATATCGTACAGGGGGACGAACAAGTCCAGTTTCCTGTTCAGTAAGTCCTCGACCATGTGTTCCAACTGATAATCCGTCGACTTCCACTTGTAGACGATCGTCGCGTTCAACTTCAACGCGACCACACGCAGCAACTTCACAAACATCCCGGTGCGGTTGGGCGATTCCTGGTGGATCACAAACGGTCTCTGGATTTGGTTGCCGTTCAAGTGGACGTTGATGGGACACCGGTTCAAGTTGTTGTATCTGGATGCAACGCCGCCGAAAGGCACCTCCGTTATTTCGGCACAATTCGTCCATTTATGTACATGATCCACTTTGGTTCCACACTGATTCGAGTAGGAATAGGGCTCGGCCGAATACACCTCGTTCTTCAAAATGTAAACGACTTGGAGTATTTCTTGTTCCCAAAATAATTTGAAAAGTTCCTTGTCAAACTCTGCGAACGTCGCAACGATTATGAATCTTCCCCGGAGACTGTGCTTGGAGTTAAAGAACGAGGCGGAGATTAACGATAGTATCATCCTTTTGAGGTGGTCTTTCGACGTGTTGTTCTGAAATATGACGAAATTTGTTGCGTAGAGTGTTCCCGATGTGTTATAGTTGTTGGGACGTCTAGCATCGTAAAATATTAACGGGTTTGTGAGGCTGTTTACACTTTTGGTTGTTTCGGGTGGTTTGAAAAATGTTTCTCCGTAGAATGCTATGGTTTCGTCTTTAGGGATTGAGAGATTGATTAGGTGGAGTATGCAATCGTCTAAAATAGGATTTGGAGGAAGGAGAAGAGTAGAACTTGATACAGAACAGATGTTACAGACATTGAGTAGAATTAGTAACATATTGGAAAGTATTCGATGATACATGTTTAGTTGGAGGGTACTAGGGGCTAGTACCCTCGATGGAAAAGGGAGCGAAGTATTTATAGAGGTGCGTAAAGTGTTTTTTTTTTTATTTAAGTGTTTGAAAGGTTGTCCACATTGAGTCCTCCTAATTGTTTTCTTTGGAGGCAATGTAAATACTCAATTAGACCATAAAAACTGTTGGTAAGTACGCTTCCCTTTTTGTGTAATTGGGGAGTTTTTTCGTTGAATTTATGTGATGTTTTGTGCTTTCAAATTTGACCTTGGGACGAGTTGTATGAAGGGAGGAAGTGTAACGCACATTGATGCGCTCTACTTCGGTAAGTTAGGTTAGGATAGGTAAGATTAGGTTATGTTTGATAAAGTTGTATTAGATTAGGTTACGTTATACTAGAGGAAAGGGCGGGAAAGGAGAAAGATAAAAGTGGTGAAAAGAGACGAACTTACAACTTCGGAAGTTTAAGTCAGGTTAAGGTGGGAATAATTTAAGTTTCTTTTAAAATGATATATAAAAATAAATAATATGTATAAAAAATAATATTTTTAAACATGATTTTAGTAAGAAAAACTTTCGACGAGGATGGGATTCGAACCCACGCGGGCAGAGCCCATTGGATTAGCAGTCCAACGCCTTAACCACTCGGCCACCTCGTCCTCGTCCTCCCTGCTATATGTAAAACATTATAGAGAACAATAGATGAGAAACAACAATTTATTAATTATTCCTTATCATTAAACACTCAACCATAAATAATAAATAAGCACACAACCTACAACACTACCTACAAATACATTACAACTGATAACATTCCCATGCTATGCTAGTTAACAGCTTTTCGCGCCGCCATTTTGTATAACTCTTCCGCCATCTTGTCATTTACTACCGTCTGCACTACTTTTGACAACCTTCTTTCTGATATACGCCTTGTAGTAAAAGTCCGCAAACAGGAAGGTGAGCATCGACACCTGGGGCAAGACCATCATGCAAACGCCCTTCGGGAAACCGCAGTTCCTCTGTGTCAGCGGCAAGAAGAAGAGAATGCTGTACAAGAAGAACTGGAAGAGCTGCAGCTGAGTTATGTGCTTCTTCCACCAAATGCTCTGCTTCATCGCGGGGTTGAACACGGTCAGGAGGTAATAGCTGTACATCAGGACGTGCACGAAGGAGTTGACGAGTCCCACGTACATGAACTGACCGCCCGGGACGAATTTCATCACGTACCATGTGTACGTTATCAGTAACGAGTGATGGTACACGTGGAGAAAGGTTACTTGCCTTTGATTCTTTCTCAAAACGAAGAAAACCTAAAACAGTCGAAGGATTTTTACTGTCTTTTAAGGTTAGAAGGTGCAAATTTGCAACAATATAAGCAAACAATATATGGTTAGATAGCTATAAAAATTTGCTATACATTTTGTTATCGGCATTTTTTTGTAGTGTTAGCATAAAAGGCCGAAAATTGAGGTTAAACTTGTATGTTTATAAATTTTTCCGAGTGCTAATTGAGAATATATTAATTTAATTAGTGTAATACGCATTGGATGTAATTACGTTATATATCATTAGAAAGCCCTTAAAATGCACAATAACTTTTGTTATAAACAATTTTTTGAAATATTAACTTAAATACCTAAAAATTGAGGTTAAACATCAAATATCTTGATTGTTTTTGGTGTCGCCTTTTAAACTATTTTATTTTAACTAGGGAAGTAATTATTTAATTAATTCATATAATACACCATTAGAAAGCTCTTTAAATACTCTATGATATACATTTGAAATATTTCCTATCGCATTAGTGTAAATAGTAAAAAGCTGAGGTTAAACAACAATGCCGTTGAATATTTATGATGATTATATGTAAATTATTTCCGTTTAATTGAAATAGCAATTACTAAACACAATAACTTGATATACGTGTGGATAGCCCTTAATATTTCCTATAAGTTCCGTTAGAAACAATTTTCAGTTATAATAGTCTAAGTAACAGAAAATTGAGGTTAGAACTTCTACTTGGTATATGTTATTAATTAAAATGTTCAAACTATGCTGATTAATCAGTCCAAAATACATCCAACATTATGATCTTATATATCATTAGAAAGCCCTTTAAATTCCCCATAACTTTTGTTATAAGCATTTTTCATTATTTCACCCCTATCACCCTGAAAACAATCCCCAAAGTGCAAACACACCAAAAGTAAAATACTTACCGTGTCCATCAAGTCAAGAATTTTGGTCAAATAGTAAATATAAGAAGCATGAGCAACTTTGGTAGATTGTTCCGAGTTCGTCACCTCCTCACAGAAGACATTCCCGTGCCAACATGGCGGAAACAACTAAAAACAGGACATTATACCACCCAATTGAAAACACTTAAAACAAAACCCCGAAAACTTACCTTATACACAATATACGAACACAACAAGACTTGAAACGCATTATAAACAATCAAAATCTTGTCGATGTTAAACGGCTTTCTGTCCCTCATGAAATTCGGCCCAATATGGCGGACGAAGAGCAAATACCCCAATAGCAAAGCGCCCACTTGAATCGGCGACCTGACCATTGGCCATTCCTTCGTTCTAGGATCTGAAGCAACCGATTAATAAAAGAAGTATTCATACAATCGACGAGTTCGCTTACCTGCCAGGTCGTTAATGGCATGGTTATAACTTTGGAGCGCCAGTTTGATCACGACCGCCATTTTGCGCGCTTGCCACGAGGCGAATGAACCAAGTCACAGAATGCTCAGAGAATAAATCGAAACGGACCCTTCCGGTTCCGCGCCCTCTATGCATTTCTAATCACTTCCGATTCCTGCTCGGTCGTTGCCGCACCGTTACACGTCAAGGTGAAGGTTAATCAATGCAGCAGACACAATAGCGGAAGGTTAAAAAGGTTATGACACATGAGTGTTGAAACATTTTTTAACATGTCTCACATCCGATAGATGTTGCTAGTCGATTGTTTTGTTAAGTTTATTACAGAC
>JARRAA010015665.1:0-11404 GCA_030557295.1 Ecitodaemon sp. MM-2014 | reverse complement strand
TCTTGTTCACGCAATTAGTAAAAGTCGTAATTTGCATAAAATTACCGCCCGGTTGATACGGCCGCGACGAGAATAAAATAATGCGCCGTGCAAATGCAGAGATTCTTCACGCGACTAGTTTTACATTCCTTCTAATGACATGCTAATAGAAGTGCGCACATGAGCATTCGCACGCGCAAATATGTATATTTATTTCTTGTTATAGACATCTTGTCGGCGAGGCGCGATCGTAATTCACATTCGTCGCAATCCTCGGGCCGGCGCATCATCCCAGACGCGGCGCTGGTTAGCCTCGCCTGACGGATTGTTGACTGGTTATTAGGCGTCGGAGAAAAACGAAACGTCTAATCATTTCGCGCGCCGCGCTCCGAGATAATTGCCGTCGAAACGACGCCGCTGCTATTGTATCGCGAAAGATGCGACCGGCGCTCGTCGCAATCTATGCGACGTCGATTAATTTCATTGCACTGATCGAGCGTCGGCGAGAATTGCGACGTTCGATTAACTAACAATTCGATTATGCACCGCCCGACTCGCGCGAACGCTAATTTATCGCATAAAAGATCAACTCCGATCGAATGACGATTAATCAATCCGCGCGTCGTGGTGAACCGATAATGGACGCGCGATGCGCATAGATCATCGGTTCGCGACGCGCGTCAAGTGCTCGGCGCGTAAATTTCGCGCGGCGCGCTTCCATGCGCGTGCGCGCGCGACTTTGTCGTGTTTTATTGGCTCGCCGTCGTTACTCGTAATTTGCGCCGGCCGCGACGAGCGCGGCGTCCTCCTGCGTTATCGCCGCGCATTAACGACGAACAACTTTATTAGCGCGCGATTTACGAGGATATTTTAAGGACATTTATTAGCGCCGTCCGCGCGTTTGAGCAATGCCTCAAGTTTGCGCTTCGCGGCGCGTTGCGCAAGTGACTTGCGAGCGCCCAGTGATTACGCATTGTTGGACTCAAGCGGGCGGCGAATAAATAATGTAAATGCTCCAGCTACCTTGCAAGGATGTCGGTCGGCGGCGTCGCGGCGGCGAGCAAATAAGTCACTGGCTGCACGATCCGAGAATAAAGTCATTACCACCTGCAACTCGGCTTTACTCAACGACCAGTCTCGGTACGAACGGAAACCACCGATTGCGCGCACGCAAAATTACAAACGATCTTAAGTCACTCAACTTAATTTTAAGTCACGTGTATATTTTAGTTTCACGAACGAATTCGTTTCTTCTTTGTGGGCAAAAATGTTTATTTTTTTATTCACAAGAATTGTGATTTGTGAGGGCTTAAGTCATGTGCGCGCGGACACACGAACACGACGAGCGCGCGCCGAGCTGAAGATGCTACCGCGAGCGAGTGAAGAGTACGCGTCGCGGCGTTCCTCGACTTCTTCGCGGCCTTCCGAGCGTCCCGCGACTCTCTCTGGTGGGGTTCGCGCGCATTCGTTGGCAAGTCGCTTCGGGGCGCCCGCCAGCGACGCTTTTGATTATCGGCATTATCAATGTCAAGTTCAAACAGAACTCTTTTTTTTTTTAATTAAAAATTCACAGTTTGTCGAACGTCACCTAATCGATTAGGAAAACCAACGCAACAATCAATTTTTTTTAAATTAGATTTGTTTATTTAAACGCTAATTAATGAATTAATCGATTTTGATCCGCCGATCTCATGATTTTTTGATTAAATATTGAATAAAAATTTCAATTAAAAAATGGTGATGCTCCAGATCGAGCATGATTAGTAAATGTTTCGGTGCGATTTACAATGTGTGCGAGTACATAAATTGACAGGAAGATTCTGGTTTATGTAAATTAATTGTAATTAACGCTGGGCACAATCAAGGCGTCGTCCTGATAAAAACACTAAACGGTTTGCGAGGTTTGTCGAAAAGTTGAATCTCCTTTCATTTCCTTCTCGATTTTTACTTTGTTTAAACGAAATGTTTACGTTTTATTGCGCACAGTGTGCGAGCACAGACAAACCACTGCTAATTAAGCATTCAAGTTCATTATTGAGCGTCGCGTCGGCGCGTTTGGAATTTGCCTACCAGCGCGTATTGTGCCGTGTGAAGAACCCGTTTCTTGTTAAGACCAACCGATACCGCCAAGTTGTAAAAATTTGATTGCTAAAAAATTATTTTCCTGTTAATCCCGAAGATTAACACTTGACTAATCGCATCTTTCGATTGGCAATTTTCACATTTCATCAAAATCTAAAAGTCGACAAATGCCTTCTCCTCAAAAGATTGTTATTTATCAAACGCATAAATTACACCGTCCTACAGGAAATTTTTTTTGTGAATTATTTCAAATGATTCTTGTGTATATTGGGAGTTAATATGAAATCAAACAAATCGCTGTCAAAGTTTGGATTTTGTCGATTTTCGGTTCGATTATCTTCTAAACTATTTGGCCGAATCTAATTTTTAAACTGCCAGCCAATGGAAGATTTCCATGCAAACACATACCGTGATCAGGAATTAATATTTCGTAATAAGATTGTCCTTGAGAGGTTAAAGATGCAAGTGTCTCGTTTTGGGCCAGTTTTTCACGATCTAGCAACAATTTAAAACAGAAAAGCGCTCTGGAAATTGTATTTTTTGTGCGTTATTTAAAGTTTCTTGTTTTTAATTAATTTACTGTGAATCCGATCCAATCGAAAATCGAAAATCGATTCCAATAACAAAACCCCCAACTTTTATAACAATTTGTTTAAAAACCGAACATGTTAGAACATTTTAATTACAAACTATACCAGAATATGTTAAAACAACTTTCACAAAGTGTCTTTACTGTAATCATGGCTGGCTTGAAATTGAAAACTGACAATAAGTGCCATTTCGACATTACCGGCATTCTGAGATAAAGCGCTAATATTCATGTGCGAATCGTGTGCGCGCTCGTCGTCCCTAACGGCTGGCGGAAATGGTCGCGATAAATCGACGATTTAAAAACAATTAGATAAATCGCGCGCCGACGTGCGCGTCGGGCCGGCGGTCGCAGCCGCCGCCGGCGAAGGCGATCGTAATTATCGCATATTGTCTGCGGGCGCCGCGCGCGCGCCGCGATTAGGTTTGCGTTCGTTTCTGTCCCATTGTCCGTCCGGCCGTTTCGCCTGCCCACAGCGAACGCCATCTCGCTGCATGATTTTCTGTTTTTGCATTGATTAGCGGACGCGTCGGTTACACGTGCGCGCGTCGAGCTCTAATAATAAGTCAACGCGAGCGATAGCCGCGAAAGAATTATTCTTATTTCGACGCGGCGTATTCCATCGTTTGACCGTTGCTAACATTCTTGGGAACTTGTTCTTTAGGTCCTTGCTTTCCTCAGTCTGGCATAAATTCTGTTGTTTTGCTTGACCGATTCTTGTTGATATTATTGCAATAAACATTTTAATTCAATCCGGTAACCCATTTTTTATTAATTCAGGGAGGATCCTAAGATAAGTTTGTCAAAATCTGGTTTTTATTCAATAATTAACAATGAAAATTGTTGAGAAGTTTAGGATTAGGACAAATATTAGTTGTGGGGTTGAATTCTACGTCATTTCCACTGAAATGACAGTGATGGGTTGATATATTAGCTTGAGTAATAAGTAGTGAGCGTTTTATTGTCATTTATCAATATACTTCAATAAATAGAAATTAGAAGTGCACTATACCAATCGAAAGCTAATTTTCGCTTCTACAACCTAACCTAACCTAACAATGAAAATGACCTCCAAAAGTGGTTCCTCAACTTCTTCGATTTCTGGCAAAGGGGCCGGTGCCAAACTGGGCGCACAGTGGCAGGAGATCGTTACCAATCGAGGAGTATACATAATTGATTAATTATTGAAAAAAACGCTCATTACTTATTACTCGAACCAATACAATCCATTTTCTTCCTGAATATTAGAACAGTTTGCTCCGCTACAGTTTCCGTTGTGTATTTACTGTATAAAGTTGAAAATTGTGGAAGACAAAGCGCCCATTACTTATTACTCAACTCAATTGATTAATCTGTTATTTGTAAATGCTGAAAAACCGCGTCAAAAATGTAGCAACCGCGTGATAATTAGCAAAACGCAATTCTTACCATGTCATTCGAATTACAGGCACACTTAACGGATTCGCACAATAAATTCCCGACTTAGAACCACCGGATTTCGCATAATGAAATTACGCGACGTCTCAATACGCGTGAAATTTGATTAATGATTTCACGGAATTACAAATCGCCAAACACAGAGACGCGCCGCTCGCACTACTCTCCCAAATTAATCTCCAACGGTTTCGGCTGCGTGTCTTCGACAAATTTCGTCGGATAGATCAGGTTCCTGATACCAGCCAGAAGTTTGACCACAACTCTAATCGCGTTTGATTTAAAACTTAATTAAATTTATCGCCCGTAAATTTACGACGCGGCGCTCGAAAATATTGTAAATATTGTAAATAAATTAAACAAAGATATCCGCAATATGCAAGTAAGCATTCGGTCACACATTAATATCGAAGCAGTTAATTGGCATATTACGCATGGAAGTCGAAATGGATGTCGCACAAACGCGCGACAGATTTAGTTACAAATTAAATATGATGTTCGGACCGCGTCCGAATATTTCTGGATCGTTAACTTGTGAATGTGTCTATTTGAAAGCCGTAAAATGGCAAGATCAGAAACGACGCGGAGATGGACGGCGACAATTTGCATTTTAATTAGATTTCGTTCGCGAAACGCTGGTTTTCGTAAGTTTTTTAATTTACGACTTTCGATTCAAAGATCCCGCGTCCGAGAGTCGTGCTGTTGATGGACTGTCGATTTCTGCATAATTCCGCTGTCTGTTCTCGGCGTTGTTAAGATAGTCGGTAGTGAATGCTAGAAAAGCAGCTCTAGACCTGAACCAGAAATAGGCCCTCGCCTTGTAAATCACTCGGCGCGCATTTGAAAGAAGGAGCGAGCGTTTTTTTTCTTATTCAGCGGATTCCTTCAACTCCACCGGGGATTTTTATTCCCATTGCGCGATTCCGCGAATCGCGCGCACCAGGAAGACCGGGAGCGTTGAGCCGCTCGGTCATCTTTTAAGGATAAACTGCTTTTCCGACGTGCGTTACGCGCGCTTTTCAATGCAGCGGCAAAAGGATATGAAAACGTCGTTTGGACCGTCGAGTTTTATTTAATTAAATGTGAATACAAGATGTAACGTTTCATAAGACATTTTGTAATGTCCTTTAAATCGTTGCACTATGGAATAATTTGATTTGTTTCAATACATTGGTTTGAGTAATAAGTAATGAGCGTTTTGTTGAGACGAGAAAATCTGGTGGAGCGATAATTTGGCCACGTTTTTCGTCATTTAAAACAAATATGAGAAAATTCCGGAAGAAAATGGATTGTATTGGCTTGAGTAATAAGTAATGAGCGTTTTCGTTTTCGACCATTCTTCCTCAAATATAACAACAATTTAATCAAATATTGCCGACAATCACCTGTCGACCAGTTGACCAGAAATCGGCTCGCCAAGATTCGAAGATTTGAGGAACCAACTTTGGAGGTTAAAGGTTACGAACCTTAACAAACGAAGACGACGGGGTTGTAGAGGCGAAAATGAACTTTCGAATGGTCTAGTACATTTCTTCAATCACTTATTACTCAACCCAATAAATGACATATCAATATCTTTGTTCTGTTTCAAATTATCGGAGGCAATTAAACAATAAAACGCTAAACTCCACGCCATGTTGCAACTCGCCATTAAAATACCGACACCGCCCGAAAATCAAATTAGCGTCAGGTTTTGGCGGATCACTAACATCGCCGCTCGTTATTTTTCGGCGTCGCGTTTTTTCTCGCCGGTCGGCGACACGCAAGGTGCCACCGATGCCACCGTTCGCTGTCATCTCGTAATTGGCGATATGACTTGTCGATGCGCCCCTCGTCGAAGAAGAAATCGCGATCGCGGCGCGCCCATTAATAACCATTAGCCGGATGCACGGACGACGCAGAAACGAGATTTATAAACTGTTCCTCCGGGGCGAAGGTATGCGCCGCACGCATGAACACTTCACACTTTAATTCCGAGAGGCGCAGCGCTGTCGAAAGCCTGCGAGGTGCCGAATCGATGAACTTGTTTGGCGCGACGACGAAAATTAATGATTTTTTGCTGCTGCTCCCGCCGTCATTAATTACCTCCGTTTTGTTTTCGGCGGGACAATCGCCGCAATTGATTAGAAGTCATGGGCACAATGCGAAACTGATTAGGCCGAGATATCGATTTGATTCGAGCACGGGCGGGGCGCATTGTAGTCGTGAAATCGATGCGAAATGAAGTAATTAATCGACATTGCGAGCGTTCGAATTCGACGCGGTTTGACGAGCGGGCCGTTATTAGATGCACACAAAACGCAAGTTTACAGTTACGGCCGGTCCGGTCCAGGGGCGTGCGGCGATTGTCCGTAATGCGCGCCCGTCGTATAATCAATACACCCCGCCTAAATTACAGCCTCCTTATCAATGATCTATAATAATAGCGCGCGACCGCGCGCTTTAAAAGCGCGTATTTCGGCGAAAACCCGGCATTATCCGATTGAGTTATAATGGGGACAAAAAGTCGTTAAGATTAAGCACCGCGCGGCGCTTTATTTTTATTAGCGAGCTCGCGTTTCTCCCGCTCGTCGCGACTTTTACGCACGGCCCGACGTCCCATCATTCTCGACCCGTCCGACGAAGACGCAGCCGGAGCGGCGGATAATGGCATTGCTTATTCTTATTGCAATAGTCACGCATCGATTTTCGGCGATGGCCAACCGGTTGGGTTTCGCGTATCGGCCGACGTTTCCAGTTGATTTGCCAGAAAATTGCCGGGTTTTGGCTCGAGGATGTTCGAAATGTGAGAACTTCGGTTCATTATCCACGAAATACCTGACAACATATGTTTGAGGGTAATTGTGGACGCAATTATGCAAGATTATGATTTGTCCGATCGTCGAAGGTCACAAACTAGTCGTAAACTATAATATTTATAATGAATTGCGCTATAAATTATTCAAATCTGTTGCTACTGTTGCCACTTGTAAACTTTTGCCGAAAATTGTTAAATATTTTGTGCAGAAACTGGAATTGTTTGATGAAAACCAGCAAACTAATAAAACACATAAGTCATGTTTGAATAGAAGCAGAAATGCAAATTCCACGTGTTTATCAGTTAAACTAGTTACAACGTGTCATTAAAACTTTTTATATAATTTTGAAGTTAGTTAATTAGCACTGCTTTAAATTTATGAACCATATCTCATGCAATTTTATTTTTGCGGCTGCAAATACTGATAACATGCGTGACTATAAGATTGCTAGATTGTAAAATTAATCATTAGTTTCCTAGTTGTTCTCAGCTTAATTTTATCTGATACAATGTCGAGTAAGTCCAAGTGCATTCTTTGTATCAATGTGCACCTTATTCTTTGCTTTATTTCAGAACACGTCGCTCTGTTTCTTGTAATTTTGGCGTTTGCGAGCTTCACAACTCCAAGCGCTCAAGATATTAAGTGCGTTGATGATACGCATTTTGAATACCTTGGTACTGTTTTCGAATGCGTACAAGACGATCCAGATAATCCAAAAGTTTGTAATAGAAACTATAAAAATCAAGCAGGAGAGGACGAGGGCGGTGAAGAGGTTGCGGAAGTGGGAGCAGAAAGTGCAAAAATGTGAGTTTATAATTCTTTCGAAAAGTTTCTATCTAATTATGTGTATCAATTATATTTGTCGTCCAGTTGCGATGTTGTAGACAATGTATGTAAATACCGGTGCGATGATAACGACGAAAGAGCAATTATACTCGGAACGCCCGGTTTTGCAACCAAATGTGAAGCGGGAAAAATTTGCAACAACAAAAAAGATTCTTGCAGCGAAATGTATGACGTCTATTCTGCATGCAAAATTGCACGGCTATATCTTATATTTTGTCTTTGTAGGTGTACTGATAGATGCACGTTTAAGTTTAACTTCGAGTGTGACGGTGACTCCAAGGTGAAGATATATGGTTTGTCACTTTCTTGCCCAGCTGGCACCGTCTGCAACAAAGACAAAAGACGACCGTGCGCAATGTACGAATTGGTAACCTTGTACCTTTCAGCCCGACTAATGTCCTTATTTTTCAGATGCCATTCGCAATCTGGGGGTAAAACTCCCGTTAGGAATTGGTTAACAATTGAAAATTGAAACAATCTGTTGCTACAATGTAATCAGTCAGTGTTTATTGTAAAAATGAAAATGAAAATGAGAAATAAATAGATCCCAGCATTCATTTAGTTCTTCACCTCTGATGTTGATACTAATCTTGCCTAATTAGTGCCACTTTAATTAATTGACATTTTCACGAACGTCAACAATCTGTGCATTGAGGAAATCCTGAATAACTTTCTATTGCAAGCAACAAATTCTCCGAACAGCCGCTGTTTGGCGATTTTTGTTATAATATATATATCATTCTTTAATAAATTCGGGATTCCACCCAACACTAAATTAATTATATTAGGGCTAATAAAATATGCAAATAAATAAGGTAATTGAGTGCATAGAGCTTAGGAATAACGAGGGATTTGATGTGCAAATAATGATAATATAAGGGAAGTAAACGAAAACGATATATAAGTACGAATTGCATCTATGCAGTACGAATACTTCGAAGATGTGGGGTAAGTACTTGACAGGTTCGCTCTTGTAAGTTTGTGATGGTATTATTATAATTTCTTTCAGCGTACGGACTTTTGTTTGTCTTCGCCATAGCCTCTGGTGGAGAGGTAGATCAAGCTAAACAGCCCTGCGCTTTCACATGCAGTGACTCCAACACTGTCAACTATAATGGTGTCGATTTTCCATGTGGTGAAGATGATGCCGGCAATGTACTAGTGTGCAATCCTGTTTGCACTGCGACGGAATTGTGAGTGGTACGATTTTTTTAAATGTGATTTTATTATATGTGTATTTTAGTTGTGTTCTTGGAAGTGAGGCATGTAGCTACGAATGTAGTGATGATTACACCGTTAAATTTAAAAATATTGCCGAACCTTACAAATGTCCCAAGGGTAAAATATGTAACAAAAAGTATACCTCCTGCGACGAAGCGTAATTATTGCGTAATTACTATTAGAAAATAAGATAATGTTTTGCTTTACTTCTAGATGTGTCGATGAAAAGTGTGATATTGCAGACAAGTACACTTGTATAAGTGATACTTCCTACGAAATTAAGATACTCGGTGTGACCGGTACCTGTCCAGCAGGCCAAATTTGCAACAAAGCGCCAATTGTGCCTACATGTGACATGTAAGAATTGCATTATCTATAATATAATATTTATATGGATGTATCTACATTGGTATTATGTTGTTAATATTGCAATGCATCATTTTCCAGTTGCATTGATGGGGAGTCGACTGAACTGCCAAGTTCAACGCCTCTGATAATAACTACTGAACCTCCTACAACAACAATAGAACCTACTACAATTTCAACGGAACCTCCTGCTAGTCCTACACAACCTCCTACAATCACTGCAGAACCTACAACAACTACAACACCATCTCCTACAACAACTACAGAAGCTCGTACCACTCCCACTCAACCTCCTACAACAACTCCTGAAGTTACAGCAACCACCACACAAGCTCCTATTACAACTACACAACCGTCTACAACAACTACAACACAACCTCCTGCAACAACTACAGAAGCTCCCACTACTCCCACACAACCTTCTGCAACAACTCTTGAACCTACGACAACCACCACTCAAGCTCCTACAACAACTACACAATCTCCTACAATAACTGCAGAATATGAAACAACTACAACACAACCTCTAAGTACAACTGCGGAAGCTCCCACAACTCCCACACAACCTCCCACAACTCCTGAGCCTACTACAACCACCACTCAAGCTCCTACTACAACTACGCAAGCTCCTACAACAACTACAACACAACCTCCTACAACAACTCCTGAACCTACGACAACCACTACACAACCTCCCACAATAACTACGCAATCACCTACAATAACTACACAACCTTCTATAATAACTACAGAACCTCCAACAACAACTACACCACCTCCCACAACCACCGAATTAACTGCACCCACGACAACCGTCGCACCTATCACTCCGTTTCCTGTTCCAGACTGCAACAGTCCCCCGGGAAACCTGATGCCATGTCGATTTGGCCCCAAGGGATTTTACTACAAATGCCGCAAAATAAACTCCAGCAGCTATTATGCTCAGTTGATGACGTGCTCCGCCTGGAAATACGATCCCATCTGCGGCAGATATAGGCTTTGTTAGAAATTCAGAAGCTTTATATTTTATTCTGCAAATGTTAAAGTGTAGCTTTGCATTCTGGCTAAAATATGTTTATACCGTGCATTGGAAATTGTTACAGTACTAATCACTATCTGCACCTTATTACCATAATTGAAAATCGAAAAGATTAATATATATTACAAGTCTGCGCTTCTATCGACTACCTGCTTTTAGTATACAAATAAAATATATAATGTATATATAAATAAAAATCAGAATAATTTCATTTTATTTTCTCAAATCGCACGTTTAACATAGGCAACCCAAATAGCAGCAGAAACTTAATGCTCCTTATGAATGTTAAATTTGCAAAATAATGAACCCCACTTTGTCATTTCTGCCTAGAATCGCATAATTTATACATCAAATTTAAAGGGTCTAATCGATTCAGAATTTAGCGCATATTTTAAAAATTTGGCATGCGTCCTTTTAAACGATGAAGCCACGCTCTTCAAAATATGAAAATTTCATTTCGTAGCGGAAGAGTTTCAATTATAGCACTATATGTCCTCGAATTGCTACCGGAAGTGGATGAAAATAGCCCTAAAAATATACCGGTTTTTGAACTTTTGAACATTTGAACTGTAGCTCGTGTTCTAGTAGAGATAATTTTGCAATTTTTATTTCGAATCATAGAGGAAGAGTTGGTCTTTTAATTTTAGTAAGAATTATCCTTCATTTTCGACCGGATTATTTCATATCATAGAAGAGTGCGTTTTTCAATACTTTATGCTCTACTGGAAATGGGCCAAAGTGGCCCCCAAAATTTGCCAATTTTTTAACTTTTCCAACACATGCCTTGCAAAATCGGCTGTAACTCGTGTCCTAGTGGATATAGCCCCATGCCATACCTCCTTGCACTTGCTGTGATCCTAATACAAAAACGCAATTTCTAACAAACACCACTTATTTCGCTAACACCATGTCATACCTCCTTGCACTTCCTATGATCCTAATATAAAAATGCCTCTTTTATCGTTTTCAGATTACGCCGTGGTCAGAAAATATTACCGATATGATCTTTTCTATTAGGATCATAGGAAGTGCAAGTAGGTATGGCATGGG
>JARRAA010015649.1:0-11030 GCA_030557295.1 Ecitodaemon sp. MM-2014 | reverse complement strand
GGGCGTTTGGCATGTTTCTTCATCGAAATACGTCCGCAAAGGATTAAGTACCATTAAGCTCGCGCGTGAACATTCTTCGTAGAAAACAATAACAAATGTACAAAACATCATTACCTTTGGTCACTTTTATGATTAAACGCGCGCGGAATGTTCGCTCGTACCTTCTAGTTTCTAGCGAATCGATTGGCTTAATTAAACTATTTCGGCATGTCAATAGCGATTCGACGGAATGTTTCGAAACGGTTGGCCCCACCGACTCGCGGTAAGTAAAATATGACTCGAGTACTCGCTCAGTTAGTGATTAATTAATATAGGTATTTGAGGAAGACGGATCCGACACTTGTTGATGGACACATTTGTACTATGCTTCGATTGATCGCGCGCGTGCGAGCGCCGCGGGGCCCGCTCAGTGCTCGCCGGCCTTGGCGCCCTTCTTGACGAGGTGCGGATGCGTGCGCGCGACGATCGCCTGCAGCTTGGCGAGCTGGCCGAGCAGGCTCGTGTTGCTGCCCTCGAGCGTCCGGATCTGCTTGCGATAGTCGGTGTTCTCGCTGACGAGCACCTCGACCTTGCGCTCGAGCTGGTCCATGTACTCCTTCTTTTTCCGCCGGCTCTCCTGCGCCGAAATCTGCAAGGAAGCGTCGTTAGCGCGCGCCCTTAACTGCCGTGCGGTCGGCTTACCTTGTTCTTGATCTTCCTGCGTATCTTCTTCAGCGACTTCTCCTCGGCCTTCGTCAGCGGCAGTCGCGTGGGCACCGGATAGCCCTCGGCGATGAGCGTGCGCTTCTCCTCCTCGGTGAGCGTCAGCGTGCCGGTGGAGCCCTTCGGCTGGCTGCTGATGAGCGGCGTGTGGATGGGCTGCCGCGTCGACGAGCCGTGATGCGCGAGCAGCACCCGCGCCGCGGAGCCCTTCGACCGCACCAGCAGGCCGCCGCCGCCCGGCGACGCCGGCTGCGAGCCGGCGGCGAGGTTGTCCTCGCTCTCCTCGCTGCTGGAGCACGACGGCGGCGTCGGCGGCAGGTGGAACGCCTGCCCGTCGACCTTGGCGCTCGCCTTGGGCGCGAGCGCGACGCTCGCGCCGGCGAAGATGTTGTTGGCGGCGGTGAGCATGACGTTGCACGCGGTGCTCTTGAGCACCGACTTGGCGTCGGCGTCGCCGGCGAGGAAGGCGGTGTTGAAGAACTCGTCGCCGACCTGCGGCTTGACGTCGACGTGCGCCTCGTAGCCCTGGTAGCTCTCGTGCCGCGGGGAGGACGGGCAGGAGGAGTGCGTGCTGTCGGTCTCGCTGTACGGCTCGTCCTTGATGTCGATCTCCTCGGAGAGGCGGTCGCCGCACGCGGTGTTCATCGATATCGCCGGATAGCATTCGTCCTCCATGTCTGCGGGCAAACCTGCGGTTAGCGCGTGCGTCGCGATGGCGCGGGCGTCGCGCGACGTACCGTCGACCCGGTGGTTGTTGGACACGGGCGAGTCGGGCAGCGAGTCGCCGTCGGACGCCAGGCTGTAGGAGTGCTCCGACTTGATGGGGCGCGTGCCGAGCACGGCGTCCGTCATGAGCCTGTCCTGCAGGACGATCTCCGAGTTGGGCAGCTCCTTCTCGAAGAGATTCCACTCGGACAAGTCGCTCTGAAACGATTAGCATACCATCAGCGCGCTGCGTGCGCATTGGCGCGCCGGTTCCGCACGTGTACCGTTACATCGCCGGCATTCTCTTGCATTCCATTAATTGCGCACGCCGCATTCCGCTCGCGGCCGACCGGCGACCAACCGTAACGTGCGCTCGCGGCTCGCCCGAAATTGCAACGAGCCATCGACCGTCGAACAATCGCCGCCGTCATAGAGACGGGCACGACGTCTAGCGCGCAAGATGGCCGCCGCCGGCGCGACGCGCGATGTCAACGCACTCTCGGCTTCTTTTTTTTTCGCACGCTTTGCTGGTTACCGAAACCTTCACCTTGCCGCCGCGCGACGCGCCGGAGCGAAGGAGCGTCGCGACGAGCGCCTTCGTGCCGCGCGCGCGCGCGCTCCAGTACGAAGCGATAATTGCAATTACCGTCTGGCGCGCGCGCGCGCGCGCATGAGCGCCCGCCTTGAATTGTAAAATCGTAAAATCGCAAAGTGATTAGTCGTTAATTGCGCGCCGCTCGTGCAACGCGGCGCGAAGTGTTGCGCCACTTCGCAGAAAGAAAACGCGACGGCGGTTAGCTCGTTAATTGCCATCAGACGCCGGCAATTGATCGACGAAAATCGCCGACTTTTGAGCGACGCGCAAAACAAGCGAAAAACAAGTTCGACGGCAAATATTGCCCGTCGCGCAACCGACAGCGCCTTTATCTCTTTATCAGCATATTTGCATGTTGTGCGTGCGCGGCTCAGCGGAATATAATGACGATTGTTTAACAAACAACATGGCGGCCGAGGCGCGCGCGAACGGCCAATATTGTTGTTTTGACGCTTCGCTCGCGTCGATCGCAAGAGCGGTCGCGAAGAAGAACGCCGTCGGCCGGACGCCATCTTGTCCCATTTGTCCCGTTTGCAAAACGGCCGAAGCGGCAATTATAAATATTTAGACCGAAGAGGTGCCAACTCATCCGTTGCGCAATCCGATTCCGTCGAAAAACGGGCGCGGAACAATCGACACTTTGCTCGCTCGCGCTCGGAAACAAGTCGAAGGCCCATCGTAACCTCTCGTAACCCCCGAAAACCGATGGAAACCTTTTCGAACGAGAGGCGCGCGAGAAAAAATGGCGCGCGCCGGCAGGTTCCGATCCGCGGGTGCCCATCCGGGCGTCGCCGGCGGTCGTTCAACTTCCGTTCTTCGGCCGGCGCGCCGTTTCGCTTGTTCCGTTTTCGGCCGCGGCGTTATTTAGCGCTGTAATTTACTTATTATTCTCATTAACGACGCGAGCGCGCTCGGAGCGCGACGGAGCGCGGGCGCCCGAAAAACGCGCCGAAACTCGGCGTCGCAACTATGCACGAGATAATAACCCGCCCGTAGTAAACACTAAAATTAGACTTTTAACTGCACGCCGTCGGCCGAGCGCTAATTGCGCCCGCGACGAGTGCGCGGCGCGGCTTCGGGGTGCGACTAATTGCGAGCGTCGAGATAGCGCGAGTCGCGCGCGCGCCACGAAAGCATAAAATTGACAATTTCGTGTACCCCAAGATATGATAGCGCTAATCGCGTCGAGTAAAGCGGACACTTCCTTCCTGTCGCGCTCGAGCCGCTGCTCGAGCGCTGCACCGGCACCGTTTAATTTGACTATCGCCCACAAAATGGCAATTAAAACGCGAGCAATCAATTTACGACATTTTGCTGCGCTTCGCGCGTTTTTAACTAAAGTAGTGCCATATATGGTAAACAGTCCGAAATGGTTTTTGTGCGAATTTCAAGCGATTTTAGAAAAAGTAGGGGAGACCTGTTCAAAGCGACATACGTCATTTTTTTTCAAAACAGTACCAAAATCATCGAAAACACCATTTCTTTGCGTTTCTCGAAATTTTACAAAAAGTAGGGGAGGTCATGCCCAAAGTGACATATGTACTTTTTTCCAAAATAGTGCCAAAATCACCGATAACACTATTTCTTTGCGTTTCTCGAAATTTTACAAAAAGTAGGGGAGGTCATGTCCAAAGTGACATATGTCATTTTTCCCAAAACAGTACCAAAATCATCGAAAACACTATTTCTTTGCGTTTCTCGAAATTTTACAAAATGTAGGGGAGGTCATGTCCAAAGTGACATATGTAATTTTTTCCAAAACAGTATCAAAATCATCGAAAACACTATTTCTTTGCGTTTCTCGAAATTTTACGAAAAGTAGGGGAAACGAGTAAAGGTGACGAAAATACCAAACATTTTGCAAGTAGGGGAGATGTGACCCTCGCAAATATTACAGGCAAATCAAAGAAGACGCTTCGAAACGCGTGAGCACACCCGAGCTAATGGATTGTTTAAACATTTGGGTTGATGTCCTCAAGAGGTTGACCATCGCGCGACGGCGGCCAAGGCCAACCGACGTTCATTTACATGCGGCACCTCGCGCCGTGAAACCGAAAGCCCAAAGATGTCCGGCAATAAATAAACGATCGCCGAGAGACGCAAATGTAATTGCGTAACGCTTAATTATGCGACAAATATTTGAGGATGGGTCGAGGCACCTTTTGACCGGAGATCTCCTCGGGGGGGCAGAGGACGAAGTGGTAATTTCGATTAAACGACAGGAAACCGATCGCCGGCCGGCCGCGAGGCGCGCCGAAGAAGCGAACGACGCCCGAACGGAATCTCGTCGCCGCCAAGTCAACGCACTTCGCTCATAAATATTCCGCCGCGCGGCGCGTTCACATGTGAACGAGGAAATTTCGGACGAGGCGCGCGCGCGCGTCGGGGAATATTAAAAATCACGCGCGCACGACTTAAGCGCGCGCCGCCGCTCGCATGAATTTCAATCGCGGCGCGCCGGACGCGTTCCCATGCCCGGCGATTCCGCCCCGAACGGCGCGCGATTAAAGAAGAAGTTGTTTACGCCGTCGCCGGGTCGCCGCAGGAGGCGAGAGGAGGGTGCTTTCCGACGCGCCCGCGCAAATTTATGCCGTCACCGCGAGCGGCGATTTCCTCCACCCACGAGCGCGATTTTCCCGCGGGCGGCGTGGGCGGACGCGGCCGGCGTGCGTCACTTGTTGCTCTCGCACGTGGCGCGCGCGCCCGCCGCCGAACAAGCGAAGCCTTTCAAGATCCGGGACGCCTCGGCGGCGTCACTCGGGACGCGCGCGCGCGGGCGTGACGACGTCCGACGAGCCCGAAAACATCCCCGGCGCGCGATGAGTCACGCGTCGCCTCGAAAACATCCGAAATTCGTCATCGAAGTCTTATAGGAAGCGCTTCCTAGTTGTGGGAAGAAGTAGGGGAGTCGCCTTATCTTTTAACGAATTTTTCGGTGGAAGATGTAGGGGAGACGTGGGAAAATCGACATATGTTATTTCGTTGTAAATGAAAACAAAATTGCTCAATCAGGACATACGAAATATACCATAAGTAAGGGAGACCCATGTCAAATTAAGAAATTAAAAAGTAGGGGAGACACATCCCAAATATTCCAAGCAAACAAAAACAGCTACAAAAGTAAATTCCTAGAATTACTTAATTATCAATTTTAACTTCTTCTTTTGTAGGGGAGTCGCGTTAGTTTTTAACGATTTTTTTCGGTGGAAGGTGTAGGGGAGACATGGGAAAATCGACATATGTTATTTCGTTGTAAATGAAAACAAAATTGCTGAATCAGGACATACGAAATATACCATAAGTAAGAGAGACCCATGTCAAATTAAGAACTAAAAAAGTAGGGGAGACGCATCCCAAATATTCGAAGCAAACAAAAACAGCTACAAAAGTAATTTCCTAGAATTACTTAATTATCAATTTTAGTTTCTTCTTTTGTCCTCTTCTGCACTCGGAGAAAGAACAACAACCGAACTGTTCTGTTTTCCCCATTAGTAACGAGAAAGAAAAAACGTGAAGATGTCAACGTATCGCGTAACACTCGACATCTGCAGATTCGTTCAGAGCCGAATGAAGAATCGACGTCGTCCAGACAGATCCCTTCGCGTCGCCGCGACCAAAAAAAAAACGCGCGCGCTAAAAACAGCGCGTCCTTGAAGCCCGCACGGACCAATATCACCGTTATCAATAGTTTTTTTGTCGCACGTATTGTTCGCTATCGTTTGTTCGGGTGTAATGTCGCGTGGCAGCGCGCGCATTCGTTCGGGCATGTTAAGTCGTTTTTCATTTTTAATCCTCGGCGTAATGCAAGCGTTCGCGCCGCATCATGACGCGCGCGGCTTTCGCGGAAAGCGCGCCGAAGTGCAAACGACCCGAAAACCCCGAACGCCCCCAGCACGCTAATTACGAAAACATCACGTAACAGTCGGAAACGCATCGACAACAGGCGAGGAAAAAAAAAGCTTGTTGTTAGTAGTGACACCAAGCGCAGGCGTGCTTGTAAGGTGTAAGGCATGGTCCTGACAAGCGATAGGCGCCGTTCGGCATTTGGCATTGAGGCGGTCTTATCGCGCGCCGCGCCGATTGCAACATTTTTCGCGCTGTTTGCTCGGCGGGCGCTACCAGACTTTCAGACAGCCGAAACCGACGTGTTTGCCGCGAATGTCCCTCGCGTGTTGCAACCGCAGAGACGGCGCAATGTTTGCCGCCGGGCGCGAAAATATTTGGCGAGCTTGAAGCGTCCCGGAGACCAAGAATCCTCATCGGTTCATTCCTCGAAAATGTCCCCGGCTAGAATTAGTGACTTTGACGCGATAAATTACGTAATTTATGCGCCGCTCAATTCTCGACGTTTTAAGCGCGTTTACGTCAAAACGATGCAAATTATTCGCGCCCAATATGTTAATCACGCAGGCGCGACTAGTTCGTGCCGTAACACCAAAAAATTGCATAATTATCATGAAACCTCAAGTGGAATTTTGAGAAATTCCAGCGACATGAAATCCCTAAAGACTGGGACCAAGTAAATTACAAAATAAACCGGGAGCGTATCGACCTAACTGTCACAGTACATCGCGTGACATCCAGAAACAACGATTTCCATAAAATAATAACAAGGAGAAGCTTTTATAAAGCACACTCGAAGGACAATCGACAATGCCTTTGAATCATCGGAGACAACGCGCTGAAAATTCCACCTTCAATTAAGTAAACACGCAGGTATGCTAATGCGCACTGCCAAAAATTCACCAACGTTCGCGAGCGTAAGCGATTGTACGATTCGCGCGGGCGGAATGAGTAATCGATTGTGCGTTTCGAAAGGAAAAAAGTTCAACAACTCGCTAAATATTCACCTTACGAAGAGGACGCTTCGATAAACTAATCGGCAATTATAACTAATAACTCGGACGCCACAAAGACATCCTCGAACTAAGTAGCGTGCGATGGATGGGGTCCCACGCACGCGGCGACTATCGATCGCGAAGGTGTTTAATAATAAATCGGAATAATCAATGTCGTTTTCAGCCGGCCGGTCGATGACAAAAAAAATTAATCGATAGGAGACTCGTCGAACGTCCTGGGGGCGCTGGGAAATTAACTGGGTGATAGTGTGACGAGTGGTGGATCGGGATGAATAATTTACTTTCCGAGTTTCGCTGCCAGGGGGAACTCGCATCGCCAAACGCGGGAAACTTAAATTTTAGTTACGACTGAGGAGCACCAGTGGGCGCGTTAGGATGGGACTATCGCAAAACCGCGCGAAATTCAAATTTTAGCATCGACAAACGCGGGAAATTTAAATTTTAGTTACGACTAAGAGCACCAGTGGGCGCGTTAGGGTGGGACTATCGCAAAACCGCGCGAAATTCAAATTTTAGTGACACGTCTCCAAGTTCCTCTACCAGGAGGAATTCGCATCGACAAAGGCGGGAAATTTAAATTTCAGTTACGACTAAGAGCACCAGTGGGCGTGTTAGGATAGGATTATTGCAAAACCGCGCGAAATTCAAATTTTAGTGACACGTCTCCGAGTTCCTCTACCAGGGGGAACTCGCATCGCCAAACGCGGGAAATTTAAAAGTCAGTTACGACTAAAAGCACCACTGGGCGCGTTAGAATGGGATTTTCGAATCTTCGTGACACGTTTTGCCAGCAATTTAAATTGCATCCGAACATTACGAAACAAAGACACCGATTGAACGAATCGAAACAATAATCTTGCATTTTACGACGCTCTATGCGTTGACCATTGTGGGAATGAATGAGGCGCGCGCATAAAAGCCAAGGATCGCCGGCGACCGAAGAAACGGCGGCGGCGGCAACGAGGTCGAAGCGCGCGCGCTCTCTAAGGCACGCCGCTCGCGCATGCGCGCGCGGCGACCACAATTTCTTATTATCCTTGGCCCGCATTCCGTCCGATCCGTCATTTCTTCGCGCGCGACAATTCGAAGACGGGCAACAAGCGAACGATTAATCGGCCGATCGCGAACGCGCCGTTTACCGGTTCGCAGGAGCGCGCGCGCCATTGTGCGATTTCAATGGAGTCGTGAGATCATGTGGGACGCGAGTGAACGCGCCGCGCGCGCGACTCACGAAGAGACGCCGACGATGGTCAATGGACATCGTCGGCCACGGCCAAGGTCGTCGCGCGTCCGCCGCCGAGGAAGCCGGAAAACATAAATTTTCCCGGGCGTCGGCGGAGGAAACGGCCCCGAGGAATGTCGGCGCAACAGGTGGATTCGCCGATCGAATCGATGCGCCGGAAGAGCGACGCAGAGCCGCGCGTCGTCGGCCGCGAAAGAAAACAACTCGAACTGGTTACGTAACCGGCCGGTCTCTCGCATGCTTCCACGCGCATAACCGTACTCTGCTCACCGCGCGCGCGGTGCGCACGCGCGTCGCGCTTTGCGCTCAACTCCACCGCGCGACGTCGTAAAATGAAATTCGCATTCTTTCGCAGCGAAAGAAGAAACGTCGAGCGGAAACGCCCGTCGCCGCGGTCGTCGATCATCGTTCGGCCCTCGCGGTCGGAAGGAAAACCGGCTCTCGCCCCGGCCCGCTCGAATCGTTTCGGAATTATCCGGCTAATTATACGCGCGCGCGACGGGGGGCCTCGGCGACCCGAAGAAAGCCTCCTCTTCGGGCTCCGACCTTCGAAACTCTTCGAAAGTAATACTCGTTTAATCATCGGACGTTGCGTTCGTAATTGATTCTAATTTCTTGATGATTTCCATTTTTCCGAGGAATGCGACTCGCGTCATGGCCGTCACGGTTGCCCGGTACCGGTTACCGGTCGGCACTCGAGTTTCGAGTGCCCGCGCGAGTTTCAGACGTCCGGGAGACTCGTTTCGCCCGGCGCGCCGGAGGAAAGCGTGATCGCTTCGTCGAGAGAGACAGAGACGGAGCGCATGCGCGCCGCACTTGACACTCACGTGCGCTCGCGCCTTCGGTGCAGGCGTAAGGGGAACTCGTCTAAAACGACACCCCTCCAATTAGAATCAAGGTCGCATAACCTTTTGACCTTTGACCAATCAATTTTCCACGAAAACCGCAAACTTAAAAACCAAACCGCGGTCCGCGTCGATCTGCGCTTCGCACGGAACGTGACGGATACATCTCTCCGCGACAACGCGGTGTTCGACACATCGACGCTCGGTATCAGCGCGCCGCGCATAAACATGCAATCGTCATGATTACACGGTGCGCCCGGTTACGCAACCGAAGCCGCATTGCAGCCGAACAGATACCGCGGCCCGAAAACGGATCGCCGATAGCGCCCGATTGCGGCGGCGATGAAAAATCGAGGCGCGAATAGAAAAAGCGCGCGCGCGCCGCTCAAGGACTCGTCATCGTCGCTGCCGGGCAAGCTGTTGTTTTTCGGCACGACAAACGCATAAACTCGCGCAATAAATCCGATTGCGAATGCGCGCGCCACGTCACGTCGACCGTCCCTGGTGACAATGATTTTTAAATGTTACGCGCTCGCATTTTATTATCAAAAAAAGAAAAAAAAAATAGAAAGTGGCCGGACCGGCCGGGCCAGTCTCAATTGCAATTTACACTTTACACTTTTGACTTTGCCATTTCAGGTTTCGAGGCAATCTAGAAGAGCCACACTATCGCGTCGTGCCGCGCTCAAAAACAAATTCGGCTGTAACTTTTTTTTTGTTGGTAAATTCCGGTTTTTATCGTAATGCATGCAACATGCGTGCGAGGCGCGCGCGGCCGATCGACACGACATCATCCGCGCCGCGAGATAATCTATTCTAATCTATTCCGGTCGCATTTGTTCAATTTTTTTTTCGATTTCGATAATGCCGCCGATTTGAATAAATCCACCGTTAGGCGATTTCATTAATGGGCCTGGCCTTTTTTTTTATTGATAAGTTACGACATTTCGAAGCGAAGATAAATTTGCGCGAAAAAATCGTGAAAAGCAACTGCGTTCACGACCCACATTTAAATTGCGCGCCAGAATATGGTAACGTCGCACAAGATACTCTGCAACCAACCGCGCAGACTTTGAACTGAAGCAAAGCTTCCAACAAGTTTGATTCAAGCCTTAATATACTAATAAATTAACGAAACCTTATTTGTAACAAAAAAAAAATCAGGCTTTGTCGCCGTTCTATAGGTTCAAAACCTAAAATAAAAACAAAAAGACCAAGTTTGTCGATATATCGATATTTTATTTATCGGAACAACGATTTTTCTGTGCGATATTTTCGATATATCGATATATTATCTTACGATATATCGATATATTATTTTTCGATATATCGATATATTATTTTACGATATATCGATATATTATTTTTCGATATATCGATATATTATTTGACGATATATCGATATATTATTTGACGATATATCGATATATTATTTTCGATTTATCGATATACCGATATATTATTTTCAATATAACGATATAACGATATGAAATTTGAACTATCGATAGGATATTACCAAAATATATCGATGCTTTATTACTAGACTGTAATTGTCACCGCGACGAAACCCCATAAGCAAAAGTTATTAAAACGGCTCGCGAGCGCTATAAGTTTATCGCGCCGCCGGCGGCATTGTGCGCGGCTCATTATCTCCGCGCGGCCGCGCGCCTTTCGTTGGGAGCGCGCCTCGCGGCTGGAAGCCACGCTCGGAGGCGCTTCTTGCGCGCGTCGCGCCGCTCGCTTCCCGAACGGAACGACTCCGCGATCGCTCGCGTTTCCTCTCATCTCGCGCGGCGGCGCTCGAGCCGCAACTTTCCAATCCACTCTCTATTTCGCGCGGACCGCCTAGGCCCAATCTATTTGTTTAATGTTCGTCCAATCGGACTTTCGCGATCGTCGCGAAGCGTCTCTTCGTCGGCCGCCGGAAATGCGCGCGTGGTCGTCCGAGCGCGACGAAACGCATTCGCCGTTATTCCGCATGCTTGGGCTCGCGATCGACGAGGAAAATGCATTCGCGCCACGTTGCCCGGTCTCCCCTACGCGGGGCGGCGCGATCGCTGTTTTTATTTTTGTTTTGACTG
>JARRAA010015598.1:0-11427 GCA_030557295.1 Ecitodaemon sp. MM-2014 | reverse complement strand
TATAAATATCGTTCGTGTTTAGTAAATAAATTTCAGATGAACAAGCGTATCGATTGATTTAATATGTTTTCCTACAGATTGTAGGCAATTTTTCAGAATGTATCGAATGTATTGAGATGAGAAAATCTATGGAGTAAATGATTGTATTATCGTCCAGATTTTTCGTCATTCTAAATAGAGATTGGAAAATTCAGGAAGAAAACGGATTGTATTGGGTTGTGTAATAGATAATGAGTTTTTGTATCTTTATTAAAAATGCAATCGTTCCTCATCAAATATAACAATAATTTAACCAAATATGCATTCTCTGCTATTGCTAACAATCTCCTGGCACCGTTCGAGCAGTTCGTCGTTGCCCCTTTGTCAGAAATCAGTTGGCCTAGGATCAAAGGCGTCGCACAAAACCAAAGTCTACGAAGTTTACGAAAACTGATTCAGGTACATTTTTGGAAGGTCGAAGAATCTGTATAATAATGAGGTTGTAAACGGGCAAACGGACAGAATAAATTAACAAATAAAATTTAAGGCACTTTTTTCTTCATTTAATTAATAATTAAGCAACACAACCCGTTTGGAAATTTAATTCTGATTACGGTCATTTATAATTTGACGCAGATCGGACTGTTTATAGCATTTTTCAGTTTCATTATTGTTTACTATTTCAAAAAGTTACAGTCCGATCTGCGTCAAACTATATATGTCCGTAATCGGAATTAAATTTCCAAACGGGTCGTGCTATTTAATTATTAAATAAATGAAAAGAAAAGTGCCTTAAGTGCTCGCTTACAACCTCATTATTATGCAGATTCTTCGACCTGCCAAAAATTTACCTGAATCAGTCTTCGTAAACTTCGTAGACTTTGGTTTTGTGCGGCGCCTTAGAAAATGTCTCGTGCGACGTGGTAACGCTCGCTGGCGGCGGCGGCGGCGAACGCGATGGTCGGGTGCGGCCGAAAGCGCGGGTACTCTGCAAGTTGAATGTTACGCTAGTTGTAAGGCAGTGGAGCAGCAAGAAACCAAAGTTGCTGAAAAATGAATCTGGGACGGAGATTTTTAGGCTCACTAGTGTACCAAAGTAACTCTGTGCGCAATGGAGAATGACTACTGACTTTATTCGCAAAATTGCTGTTTTAAATACTGCTACTATGTATACACTTAAGTCTAATCAGTGACGTAGGCGCGCAACGGTCATCACAGCCTAATGGTTTATTTGTTTGCGGAACTTTCCGATTACTTCGGAACGTCCCAACTTACATTTAGCTATGATCCAATATTTTCTGTTTAATCTTAAATGAAACAGAAAATGTTGTAGACTGTTCTGTTAATTAAGATTTTAATTACGAATTTTAATCGTAAAATGTAGAACGAAGTCGATTAATTAATTTTCGCGTTAGGGAGCAGAACGGTGACAAAATCATAATTTTAAGAGAATTGCAATTAACTTGAACTGACACAGACTAAAGCATACCGAACTTCGAAATTAATTAGCTCTGAAACTACTACATCGACTAAATCGTTGTAGTAGTTGTTACAAGCCAAAATTTTACTAATTTGCACATTAACGTGACAAATAAATAAAATTTTCTCCTCATTGCCAATTTATAATTGTATCCTATGGGGATTTTAAAATGTATCAAAGAATTTGATATTAAAAAGTTTAACAGAATCGATTAATTAGTTTTTACGTTTTCGCGCTAGACATCAATTATGCAGTCACTGTGATTTGAACATTATTAGGTGTTGTAAGTTATGATTTTCATCCTATATTGGGAGGTTAATATGGAAGTTAATCTGGAAAGTTGGATTAAATTTGTGGAATACGTTGACGCGCAAAATGCCACGTCGGCAAGAATACCTGACCGTGTGCACACTTTGGCTCAAACTTGACTGGTCTACCTAGACTAACTTGTAAATCTTTTTCCAATTTTCAATAGTATTCCGGCCAGATCGAAAAACTCGCATAATAATGAGGTATAGGGACAGAATAAATTAATTTCTTTGCAACTACTCATGTTAAGACAGTCTTCTATTTATTTAACTCGCTTGGCGTACGTCCGCGACTACCCCGTTGCGATAGACCAAGTTAAGTACAACATGAAAAAGACTACAAATACATATTTAGTCACAAGACATACTGACAGAGGACGGGCTTCCATTCTTATGGCTCGTGTGAAGACGACTGACTGGCTACTAACGGGGATGGACTTGGTGCATTTTGGCAGCGTAACGGCGTCGGGGTGGAGTCTGCCTTGCCGATTAATTAGTACGTTCTTATATGCAAATTCCCCCACTCTTTCAGTGGCTTCAGTCGTCCCTGTATTAGTTATTGCAACATTGTAGCAACCAGAATCGTCCTCAAGTAACATTTCGGTACTTTTCCTGCAGGAGACGCTACGTCTCTACCTTGAGGCCGCGCGAATGATCGGCGCCGGATTAGAGATAATTCCGGCGATGCATTCTCAAGCGTTTAGATCATCTTTTGCAACTTATGTTTGCAGCGAGCGCCATTTCGACTCGCGACAGACCCAGTTGACTCGTGACCTGCTGGTCAGCCCTGGTTTAGTTAAGACTGAAATTATGGGCCTTGGACATATTACTGAAGAGACGAAGAAATCGTTTGGGAGCATGCCAAATTTGGAAACCCAAGATATTACTGATGGCGTGTTGTACAATTTGGGGGTGCCTCAACACATACAGATTAATGAACGATTAGGCCGATTAATTCTCCATGATAAGTGTTTTATATCTATAACTATACGTAATGAATCTAAATGAAGCATTGAAAATGCGTTTTATTAGACCAAGATTCCACGAATGCTAGACTTTTCTTAATAGTACATAATATCTAAAAAATTTGTACACACGTAACACTGTTGTCTTCAGAAGTATCGGTTTATAAAGATAGCCAACTTCTATTTCGAGCTTATTACATGAGCCATTGAAAAATGTAGATAGTTATACGAATTGCAAAGTCAGGAATAGTTGTTAGTATTTTAAATGCATTCGTCGTTGGTTTTGACTTTGACTTTGACTGAAATTATAAAAAATTTTCTGGATTAACTTGGGTCGCATTCGCACTCTCGCCAGCGTTGGGGTGAGCACGAGGTAGACCTCGGGGGGGCGTTGGGTCCCTGAAGTATAGGTTTATAAAGATAGCCAACTTCATCTATTTCCAGCTTATTATATGAGCCATTGAAAAATGTAGATAGATATGCGAATTGCAAAGTCAGGAAAAGTTGTTAGTATTTTCAATGCATTTGTCGTTGGTTCTGACTTTGACTTTGACTGAAATTATAAAAAATTTTCTGGATTAACTTGGGTCGCATTCGCACTCTCGACAGCGTTGGGGTGAGCACGAGGTAGACCTCGGGGGGCGTCGGGTCCCTTAACACGTGAGAGGTCGCGCCAAACGCGCTAACGTTATGAATCGTTGGTCCGTTGGTCCGTTAGACCGCGTATAATTTTATGGAAGGGTCCAGCGCCTTCGCCAAAATCTCTATCAAAGCCGGTAGCGACGCCTCAAAAAAGTGCTCACGCATTTAGTCGCGCCGTTGGTCAAAACGATCGCATTTTATGCGAGCCTCTGAATGCCTACTAATAACTTTTAAATCATCGAGAAAAAAAATCTTTTGATAAAAATAAAATAGAATAATCAATGAAACGTTTTGCCGAGATGGCAAAATTTTGCATTAAAGACAGCTGGGATCAACTGGTCAAATGCTTAACTCCTGCGTAGCAGTTTAGCTGAAGAGATCGGAAACGCTGGGAGCGCTTGTGCACTCATGCGAGGCCAGCGTCTCGCTGGGTTTTCGGTGAACGACCTCTGCCTTTGTGTCACATCGAGATTCGCACATCCGCCTGGAGAATCATCATGTCCATATCCATCGTCTTCGAGGTTATTGCATGATGCTGTAACTGTTAAACTAACATTCTTGGTGGGGTGCACATCAACCAACCGGTCTATATAGAGCGCGTATGCAAACAGTTTGCGTTCTGCCGGTGTTGAGAGTACGCGAGTTTTAATAAATTTTCAGTTCAATACGATGGAGCGTTGGGTCGGCAAAGTTGCACTTGTTACTGGTGCCAGCTCTGGAATTGGCGAAGCCATTGCTGAGAGCTTAACTAAAGCTGGAATGTTGGTAAGGCTCTCTAAAAATGTCATAAAACGAAAAATAAATTAAAGTACGAATTATTAGGTTGTGGGTTTGGCGCGTCGTGTGGATCGTGTCCAAACCCTTGCTGAGAAACTTGTCAAAGATGGAGCTAAAGGAAAGCTACACGCCGTAAAGTGCGACATGCGCGTCGAAGATGAAGTCCTGGAGGCATTTGAATGGATGACTAAAAACGTAGGAAATATTCATGTTCTTGTGAATAACGCAGGTGTGGCTGATAAAGCCGCTCTTAGCGAAGGTACCACTGAAAACTGGCGCAAGATCCTTGAAACCAACGTTCTTGGTTTGTGCATTGCTACTAGGGAAGCCGTCAACATTATGAAAACTAATAAAATTGAGGGACATATTATTCACATTAACAGTATCGCTGGGCAGTCACATCTTTTCTTTCCTACAATGGGAGTGTATGGGGCTTCGAAACACGCAGTCACAAACTTGACTGATATCTTGCGCCAGGAGATGGTTGCACATAAAACGAACATAAAAGTCACCAGTATCAGCCCAGGACTTGTTGATACTGAGATTATTGACACAGAATCAATGACTGAAGAAATGAAGCAAATGGTTCTCGCTATGCCTATGCTGCAAAGTGTGGATATTGCTGATGCGATTTTGTACAGTTTGGGGGTGCCGCATCGAGTGCAGATCAATGAACTCACCATTCGCCCAATGAATTCCCAATTCTAAACGATTTTGTTGTACGGGAATATAAATGTATAAGTTCAAATAATTCAGAATATATAAAAACTGACGTGTGTATTTATTTCCATAAATAACATAAATTCGAATTAAAAAAATTGTTGATATCATTAAAAAAAACGCATGCAAAAATGCAAAAAAATAAATAAATTCCTGTTGGTGACCTCTGTCAAAGGGAATCAACGTTAGAAAGTTTATATATCAGTTTATATACCTATATAAGTTGAAAATAATCAACGCATCAACGTCTAAAGCGAAACACAGCGTGTAGAATTAACGAATACGGCTTTATTAACACGGCCGCGGTTGCGGTACGGTCTTGGAAACCGCACTTTTTTCCGAGATAGGAAATCTTTTACAATTTTCGTTTTAGAAATTTGAAACTCCAGGTACCTTTTGCGGTCTTCCAGACCAACGGCGCGACCAAAGGCGTGAGCGCTTTTTTGAGACGGCGAGTGGAGGGCGCATGTAAACGCATAGACCCCGAGCTGATTTGGGCGATGGCACTGGACCCTTCCATGTAAATTAAACGTGGTCTTGCAGACCAATAGCGCGACCACTAACGTTTGAGTTTTTAGCGCGACTGGTGACGTGTTAACAATAACGCACCACCGCACACCCTCTCTATACAAACGTTGTGCAAGAACTAACTACTAAGCGTGGTGACGCGCATCCGACGCCACTTAAGACGCGCGTCCCTTCAACCCCAGGGACGCCGCACTACGAGGCACCTGAAACTACAAACTACAGCACTACGCTATACTTTCAACAATATATCTATATTATTTGTTTAGTTTTGTAAAAATTGTCACTTGTTTTTAGTTTTGTAAAGTAGGTCATCAATTTATCTGCCCGTCCCATCAATGTACATCACCTTTCCCCCTTATTCCATATGCCTTAGGCTTATTGTCAGATTGTCTCCAGCCAATAGAGGGAACACAGCTCCAATGCACCAAGGATTTTCTACCCGCTTAACTGTTTTTCTCTGCACCCCAAGTTTACCGGGTCTGCTAGGAATTTAATACAGTAGATGACACTGATAATGTTCAGTGGTTATAAGGTCCGTTGGTCCGTTAGACTGCGTATAATTCTTATGGAAGGGTCCAGTGTTTTCGCCAAAAACCCTACCTAAGCAAGTAGCGGCAGGGCCTATGCGTTTTCACGCGCACCTCCACTCGTCCTGTTATATGGCACAAATCCCTGCCCTATATATTTTTAGTAAGGTAGATACTCTCCGACCGGACATAAAACCGACAACCCTTGGTGTGTCGACGTACTTGGATACACATCTAATTAGTACGACCACTGCACCTACGAATTGCCTTTAAGCATGATCATCATAACAATACTGCTGAATAGTGCTAAAGATGAATCAGTGGACGTACTACTTACAATTAGTTGTCCATCCAGGTTTATCTCCACTCCAACAGTTGTCGGTTTTGGTTCTATTCCGGCCGCGATATCTTCCCGAACGTTAAACAATAAATATGTAAGTCCCAATTAACAGGTAAATATGACTAATACATTTGAAATACATTATATGACATTAACGTTATCTAGAAGTAAAATCAGCAAAAACTACGCTTTATTATTTATTTGGGTATAATAGAGTAGCCATCACTGTATCAACATATCTGCGGAAGTCAACATTCAGCTCTCACAATTAGGCAAGTTTGTCACTCACGTGATTTTGTTGTATGTCGGTTGATACGTGTATTAACCTGCGATACATGGTGATAATCTTTGTTTTCTTTTTGTATGGAGACACCTAATACGTGAGCAGTCACGCTTCAAACAGCCTGTATTTCTTATGGCGCTTTTCAGCGCCCCCAACACCCTTCAACTCTGTCGAGCGCAGTATATGGTGTGACCTTGGATCCAAAAAAGAACCCACCTTATTAGTGGTGTCCATGGTCAATAATTCCGTATTTTCATGCGAAATAATTGCTAATAACTCTTGCAACTTGTTGAAAGGTACCTGGAGTTTCCAATTTCTAAAACGAAAAATAGAAGGGTTTCCTATACTGGAAAAATCTGTGAAAGAAAAGATAGTACCGCGCCCGCCCCGGTGGTAACTATGGGTCGGGGAATATGTTCACAAATGAAATCATTTCATGCAACATTTAGTGAAATCCCCCAAAAAACCGCAACCATTCACTGGATTGACTGAAACGGAGAACTAAACGAACTGAAATTTTGATTCTATTAGTTCCTTTTATTGAACTAGTTCAATAAAGTTCAGGAACTACACATTCTAAACGCAAGCGACAACCGACACGAGCAAGCAACCGGGAGCCGACAACCGACGAGGCGACGAGCCGACACGCTTCAAAACAATCGCTCGACGTTGGCTAACGTTTGTTGTTTTGTGAGAGAAGAAGTTAATTTTTTATTAAATTAACTACGATGTCCGCTGATACGGATGTGCCGATGAAAATTGTTGCACCGACAGTGGAGCAACTAAATGCCGATCACATAACTCAGGTAAGTATCGGACTAAAATCAAATTATAACCTCTCTTTACGAACTAATTTTTGCCGCAATTTAGCTTGCTGAGAAGTTTTGGGCGCCGCATTCGAAGGAAGAGCACGATGGCTTTAATCCTAATGTTATTGAGGATATTTATATCCAGGACATTAAAGGCAGCAAGTAAGTTTAAGGACTAACTATAAGTAACTTAGTGACGTTGCTTTGTTATAGCTTTTCAATTCGAAGAATAATGGTCCTTGAGTTTAGCCAGTATTTGGAGAACTACCTTTGGCCAAACTATGCACTAGGAGCTTCAATTGCTCACATCATGTCAATTGTAATAATGATCAATGAAAAGTTCAGAGAACGAGTTGAAGTTTGGCAAGCATTTGAAAAGAACAGCAACAACTTTGGTGCATTCTTTGAGCAAGTCCTCTACTTGTGTCTAGAAGAAGACACTGACAAGTTGTCTATTAAAGAGCAGACCGCTCTAATAGTTTTTATAAATAGATGTTTCAATAGCATGGAGGAGCCATTATGTAGAAATCAAGTGAAGCGATTGGTTTCACTGTCGATGTGGGTGTCACTACAAGATGCGCGGCGCGAGTTTGAGTTTAAAAGGTACCCCAGGTGGAAAAAGTATTGGAAGGCTATACAGAAGAAGGAAAAGCCTGAAATGATTGAGAAGCTGAAGTGGGAGAGAATGTTTCTCCATAATATTATGTTGAAATTCATGAAAGTATTGGACAGTATTCCTGTTGAAGGCACAGTGGATAAAGATGTTGTGCAGTATTGTGAACGGTTTCTGGAGTTAGTGACGGATTTGGAAGCGCTCTTGCCAACAAGAAGGTTCTTCAATACTGTGTTGGATGATTGCCATTTGGTTGTAAGGTGTCAACTTTCCAACTTGGTGAAGAGGGAGGAAGGGCATCTTTTCAGACAGGTGAGTTTTTATTTCAAGTTATATTTAATATAATCACTAATATGATTTTTTAACTGTGTAACTGGGTGTTTCTGCTAATTAATGTACCTATGGTTATCATGGGCCACCCAATTCAATTGAAAGGTTTACTCTCGTCCGATATTAAACCAATCATTCAGAATTATTCACTTTGAAAAGTGAACATCGTTTTGTTAACTTGACGTCGGCGAGACAAAAGAAATCTTACTAATGAGATATTGAGACACGTTTATATATTTGCCAATTTCAACATATCCATACTAAAATTCCTTCCTTTTCAATGTTGAAATATCTAATATTAATCAGATTTGACCTATTGCATCATTTAAAATTATAATTTTGAATTTAAACAAGGAGAGCCCTAAGAACAATGATTAAAATAAAATCATTCGAATACTTCAATTACAATTACTTCAATCCGACCAGCTTACAAGCTCACCAGTTGGCAATTTCATTTGCAGTTTCTTACTGTACAATTATCTGACATGTAATACAATTTTCCGATATACCAATTAGTTTTTAAAAATATTGTCTATTAGGTGCTTCAGTGATGATTGAACAAGAAACATTGGCGGTACGAAGTTCGCCGGGTCAGCTAGTAATTTAATAGTATCAAAATGATTCATTTTGAAAATTGAATAACGTCCTGTTAACTTAACCTCGAGGAGCCACGAAAAAATAATCTTACTAATGAGATATTGAGGCACGTTTGTTTTTTGTTGTTTTCAACTTACGCGTACTAAAGTTTCTTATTTACAATGTTGTAATATCTGATATCAATCAGATTTGACCTACTACACCATTTAAAAGTATAATTTTGAATTTGAATAAGAATAGGAAATCTCTGGGAACAATGATTAAAATAAAATAATTTAAATCCTTCTCAATTACGATTAGTTAAATCCGGCCTACTTACAAACTCACCAGTTGGCATTTTCATTTGCAGTTACTTACTGTACAATTACCTGACATGTAGGTGTGCGGATCCCTTTTAGTTATTTCTTTGGTTTACTTTAGACACGTTATTTTGAACATACCGAATTATGTGATCGGTATCGGAGAAAAGTATCGTGGACAAAGCAACATTAATTTCAAATAAAGTGATAACCGGATTAATAAGTCATCTAAAACTAAATTTATAATTCTCTTTTAATTTCCAAAATGAGAATAAAATCATTATTTATAAAAGATTTGATTCAAATTATAAGTACGTAAATAGTTTCTCTTTTAATTTTTTTTTTGTATAAATAATCACATCAAAGTATAAAAATATTTGATCAAAAGTTTCTACAAGTCTAAATTTGGAATAAATATCAGCACATATAAAGCATGCACAAATTAGGGACACATGTCAAAACTGGTGTAAAATTATGCGAAAGATTCCATGGACGGTTGGATGGATTGTGTCACAAGTAGTGTTAATGGATTCATCTTCCCATTAATAAATGCCATTATTCATGGCGGTCATTTCGTCGCCCCATTCAATTTCCGGATCTGGCCGGCAACACGAACAAACGCAATTTTTGTAGCAGCACGTTTTGCGCAGTAAATATGCGACATGCTTCTGATTAAATAAGCAGATGTACAGCACAATTGGCGCTTGCAGGGCGTTAATGACTATGTAACTGTAGACTAATCCATCGAATTTCGATAAGGACATCAGGAAGAAGATCCATGTCAGTGTCATTATTAGAAATAATAACAAAAACATCCGAAAACTGAAATCATTTCGATCAGTACTACATTATCACGTACCAACAATGATATTTTACCTATGTTTGAGTTTGTGATGAATTCGACCATAAGTATTCATTCGTCCGAGAACTCTTAAAGTTGTCGCAAAGAAGAAAACGTCCATAAGGATCGTAAACGCGACGGGCATGAAAAATATGATGATTCCCAGAGATCCCACGTGTTCTTGTTCATCGTGTTTCGATGGTGAGACGTCGTAGTCCAAAGCGTAATGCGCGAAAATTGCCAAAACTCCCAGAATGAAAGTACAACTCCACGCATAAGTTGAGTAATAACAGAACTTCTTGCTGTCTGTTATCCGGAGATAAACATTACGCGATCTGAAAAATAATTTCGTTATAATTTTGAATTAACATATTATGTTTTGCATCGTCGTGCTTACTTGAATGTTTTCCATATGTAAAATGCTAAGCTATTTAGCCAGAAGAATGATCCCAGGAGACTGATGTAACATATCGCCTCTGAAATAGATACGAGTGAAATTTACGTCTAGTAAGTTTAGAGTTTTTAGTGTCATGTGTTACCCGTGATAAAAATGCTCAAATGTCCAGTGAATATTGTCAGCAGTCGTATCAGGTCGGCGGCCTGGCCTACTATCATGCAGAGGCACATCGTGGTCACAATGTTTCCGACGAGGTCCTTGAGCGTGGGCATTACGAAGTACACGATCGCCACGGTCAGAAAACATGCGATTGAAATTAGGTGCGTTATCGGATTGATGATATTGCGCATGAGAAAGTTGGTTTGGGCCCAATCTCTTTCTTGTTCCGGGTCATGGCATATGATAGCGTATTCGTATACAACTTTACCCTCTTCAATTCTCTGAAAATTGTACAATTTTCAGTTCGTTTTCGTGCAAATGTTCGACGAATTTACCTTGTCCAAGCAATATTTTCCTTGCTCATAGTCTTTAAGTCGAACGAGCTTTTTACTCTCGTCGTATTTAGAATTGGAATCTTCACCTGCTTCGAAATGCCGCAAAACTCCGTTGGGCAATAAGCGCAAAACATCAAGAGAATTTGGATAATGAAAGATCGGCCATTGTTGATGCGATCCGCAATCTGGTAAACCGGGTACCAATCTGCAGACACAGAAACGAAAATAGAAACAAAGCGTCTCGTGCATTCCACATTAAATAAACGTGCCGTTATTAGTAACAGGCGTCAAGTTACGCACACTACACTTGCAATTAAACTGCGCAACGCGCGCTTAGACTGCAATTCATTTGCATGCCGTTCGTTGGATGTCGTGATGATAAACACTTACTCATACTTCACGTCCACGGTACCACCGTGATCGTTTGTGATAATCGGTTTCCACAATGTCTCGCCCGTACCGTTGACTTTTCGACACCAGTTGAAAATGTAGAGTTCA
>JARRAA010015543.1:0-13276 GCA_030557295.1 Ecitodaemon sp. MM-2014 | reverse complement strand
GATTCAATATTGCAGTCGCACAATCTTCGGGAGGTAAGCAGAAGGCGCACAAGCGCGACGGAGCCAAAGATTCATCGCGCACTGGAAAGGCGATGCTCTCGGAGGATTACGCCGAAATCGTCGACGAGGAGGGCGATTATTCCACGCCTGCCAGTAAGTAAAACGTGATACATCGTGAGCGCTTTCATTATCACACATTGCGCACATTGCAGCGCGCGATTACGTGCTCGTTCGAGAGCAGATCGAGCTGATAGACATACTCGGCGAGGGGCAGTTCGGCGATGTCCACAAAGGTATCTACAAGTACAAAGACGGCACGCAGATCGCTGTGGCCGTCAAGACGTGCAAGGGAGACGCGGAGGCGACGGAAAAGTTCCTGGAGGAAGCTTGTAAGTCGCGAATTTTGCGGGATGTTCAAAAATGAAGATGTTGAGCGAGTGTTGTCGTTTCGTGCAGATATCATGCAGAAGTTCGATCATCAGCACATCATCAAACTGATCGGCGTGTGCGCCGACACTCCCGTCTGGATCGTGATGGAGCTGGCGAAGCTCGGCGAGCTGCGCGCCTATCTCCAGAACAACAAGGACAAGCTGGAGCTGGAGACGTTGCTCTTGTTCGCATTCCAGCTGTCGACCGCGCTCAGTTACTTGGAGTCGAAGAAGTACGTGCATCGCGACATTGCCGCGCGCAACGTGCTCGTGAGCTCGCCGTCGTGCGTGAAATTGGCCGATTTCGGCCTGTCGCGTTCGATGGGAGACAATCAGAGCTACTACAAGGCCAGCAAAGGCAAACTGCCCATCAAATGGATGAGCCCGGAGAGCATCAACTATCGACGATTTACGACTGCCAGCGATGTTTGGATGTTCGGTAATTTTCGTCATGCGTTTTTCCGTAACGCCGTGTGCTAAAATGTGATTTTAGGTGTGTGCATGTGGGAGATTATGATGCTCGGAGTCAAACCATTCCAGAACGTGAAAAATAACGATGTCATTGCGAAAATCGAGAACGGCGAGCGCTTGCCGCTTCCGCCCGGATGTCCCCCGCGCTTGTATTCGTTGATGTCGCAGTGCTGGATGGAGGAGCCGAGTAAACGTCCTATGTTTAAAGAGATTAAGGAGATTTTAAAGTATGGAGTTTTCTTTGCATTTTTGAATTGAGCATAATATTTAAATAATTTTAGCGAAATACTCATGGAAGAGAAGTCGGCAGCGCAGATGACATTGAAGCGTGAGCAGCGCCGCGTCGCTGGAATATCGTGGAGTTGCGCGGAGGACGCGGCGCCGCCGCCGAAACCGTCGCGCCACCCTCTTCAGGGCGTCGACTCGAACTCAATCGCTTCGTTCTCCGTCGCCGCCCCGCAGACGTACATCGTCGCCCAGAACCCCGCGGTCCTCGCGCAACTGATGAAAGACAACGAGGGCAGGAGCGTCACGCCGGCGGCGTACACCACTCCGGCTTCGGTATTTAACACTGTCGCGGTCGATTTCGACAAAGACGAGCACGTCCCCGAAGCGACTCCCGCGCTGCCCTTGAAAACCATTCCCATCCCCGTCGACGCGCTCCATCGCCTCGATCCGGAGATAAGCGAAACCGCCGGGGAACAGCCGATTAAATCGAAGTTCGGCACGCTCGAGCGCACGCCGTCGCGCAGCAGCGGCGGCGGCGGCGTCGGCACGCCGCTGATGGGATCTCTCGAACGCGTCGCCAAGCAGAAGGCGAACTCGTTGGAGCGGCACGCGTCGCTCGCGAACAGCTCGCACAACAGCATCGATAAATTGTGCAGCTTGCCGCCGAGCTCGGGCGTGTTTAGTCCCAAAATGGGGTCGCTGGAGCGACGCGGGTCGCCCAAGTGCAGTTCGCTGGAGCGCAGCGTCGCTCTCGGGGATGCGACGCATCAGCGCAGCTTCGATTCGCAAATGGCGCACAACTACGGTAACGTCGCGAACGTGGGCGGTGGCGCGTTGGAGGAGTCCATATACGATTTCGGTGGAGAGAATGTTAAAAGTTGCGCGTATAAACAACCGTACTATCAACAGCAAGCACAACAACATCAGCAACAGCAGCAGCAGCAGCTACAGAATAAGTTAGATGCTCGTCAGCAGCAGGTTCGAGAGCTGCACGATTGCTGTTTGCGTGATTTATTTTTATTTGAGATCTTGAGATCTTGGCGTTCGGCATGGCATGGTTTTGATTTTGTGCACTTTATTCTAAGTTTGGTACACGTTTCGTTTTAATCCAGTTGTTCTTCGGCTGGTTTCTTTTCCTATTTTATTTCGATTGTTTCGGAATGTTTTGTGTGTGATTTTTGTGTGTGCAAATTGTCTGAAAACTCCCAACTGATTAATTTCGGTGTTACAGTATCCTTGCGTCATTGACCAATCGATGATGCCCGTCGACATGAACTACAAATCGCAATTGAGCGCCCAATTATTAGAGCAAAGACTGTTGCAACAGCAAAAAGAATCGGAGGAAGATTCGAAATGGCTCGCCGAGTGCGAAACTAATTTGGTAAGTTTATGCGTTACAACCGGAAACAGGATGTTAAATAATTTGGTTTTAGAAAAAACGTCTGAGCGTGATTGCGCCGGAGTCAGCCGAACAGTTGAACGAACAGTCGCAGTATCTTACGGCCTCGGTGCCGAACAGTCCGTCCCCGCTGCACCACTCACAATCGTCGCAGCTTTCTTCTAGTCTTGCCAACATGTCGATGAACGGCAGCAGCGGCTGCGGCCCGAAAAGTCTCTCGCCGGCCAACAGCACCACGTCCACGTCGACGCTCACGGATCGCGATGACGCCGACGTGCAGCGCAAGGCACAGAAAGCCACGGCCGAGTTGGACCGCACCAACGACACCGTTTACGATTGCACCACGCAAGTGGTCAAAGCGGTGATGTCGCTCTCGCAAGGCGTCCAGCAAGCCCAGGCCGACATGTATCTCGATTTAGTCAAGAAGGTCGGCTTGGATCTGCGCGCGCTGCTCGCCAGCGTCGACTCCATCATCATGGCGTTTCCGCCGTGCGTGCATCGCGAGGTCGAGATGGCGCACAAGGTGCTCTCGAAAGACATGTCCGAACTAGTCAACGCGATGAAACTCGCCCTTGTTTATCGCAACAACACGTTAGACGCGGAGTACAGAAAGTAAGCGATTTACCTATCCTCACTGTGCGTTCGATTTATTAAGCGCGTTCTCGTTGCAGGGGAATGCTCAGCGCCGCGCATATTTTGGCGATGGACTCGAAAAATCTCCTCGACGTCGTCGACGCCATTCGACAACGCTATCCGCACATCGACCCCTTCCTGTGCACCGCCGGCGGCGGCAACTCGCACTCGTACGGCTCAGACGATCTCCAGCACCTGCAGGACGAGGAAGATTTGGCCAGCAAGTTACCGCCGCCGGTGTCCTGTTCGTTCGTTCAGACGCCCGCGTACGCGCGCGGCGTCTCCAACGCCGCCCCCAAGCCGGCGATGGCGCCGACCACCACGCCGCCGGTCTCGCCCACCGAAGTAGACAGTTAGGCGTCCGCGGCCCTCGCCCAGGATGCGTTTTACTCGTTAGTTAGGTGTATTTATTATGCTATCTCGACGGTTTTACCATTGATAGGACGGCTGCTTTGTCTTGATACGAAGAAGATTTTACGAATTTTACAAATTTGTACGCTTGATGTGCGTTTACGAGCATACGAAACCATTGCAACTTGTTATCCCACCGCAAATATCAAAGCATAGACGAACAAAATGAAGAATATTTATTTAAGATGTGTAATATGACGTTTCTTCGATCGCGTAGGATGGACAACGAAGGCGTGCTCCCGAGCGACGTATATTATATGCTCATTCCAGTTTGACTTGCGTGTTATTTGCATCTTTTTGTTTTGTATGTAAAGAAAAATATATGAGAGCGAATGTAACAAAATCTAACCTACTTTACTTAAACCCAATTCGCAGGCTACCTAGAACATTTGATTTAATCACTTTTCAACTGATGAGAAATGAGCGTTTCATCAACCACATTTTCCGTTTTTCTGCAATAAATATGACAAATCCAGTGGATCAAATTTTTGTTATCGTCCACAGTTTCGTCATTCTAAATAGAGATGAGAAAATTCAGGAAGAAAATTGTATTGGGTTTAGTAATGAGTAATGAGCGTTTGTCAACTGTTTTTCGTCAAATATAACAACAATTTGTATTCTCCGCTGTTGCAAACGATCTCCTGCCATCGTTCGACCCCTTTGCCGATGCCCATTTGCCAGAAATCGACTAGCCTAGATTTAAAGAAGTTGAGCCAATTTTGGAAGTCCATCTCATTGCTGAAGGTTACGAATGTTTGCAAATGAACGACGTGGTTGTAGAATAGAAAATTGGTACACTTGTTCAAATTTTATGCAAATCGTGGCGAGACAGGCGTTTAGTTTAAACTTTCATTATTCCATATTTGGTAATAAAAATGGTCAATGTCGCAGCCAAAGTTCGGAGTTCTGTTATTTTTGGCATGCATTTCTGTTTTGTTTTCGAAGAAATTTGATTAAAAATACACGAATAAATAGAGAATTTGTGTCGAATTAGAATACCCGAGCGAATTTATTGATCGCAACAATCGTTAACTTCTCAAGAGAAATCATATGTGTAAATAATAATTCAGAGTCTTTAAATAAGTTTGCAACAAAATCCTTTACTGGTTGGTATTTTAAAAATAACATTTGGTCAAATATTCAGGAAAAAAACGAAATCAAATATGACCAAAAATTACAAAATTCGAAGGTTATGAACCGTGCAGTGTTTTGTCCGCAAAGCGTTCGGAAGCCGGTGGTTACTCTAGATATGTCAGTCTTACTTTTGCACTTGATCTTGATAAGATCCACGTAGAGATTGTACTCTTCGTTTGTGTAAATTTTTACACCTTTATGATCGACACCGTCATCTTCGTCAATCGATTTCAGGATTTTACAAATGTTCATGTCCACATTCTTCCTCCGAGTACTCTGTTTGCTGCAGCAATTACAGCAATTATAAAATAACATTGAAAAGAAAAGCATTTCTACAATCAATATTTAATAAGTCACTAGCTATCCCTCAGATCTTCGTCCCGCTGTACTATTATAAATTTTATTCTCTTCTGTTTTTATTCTATTTTTGTTCCTCTTATTTTTCTTATTCCCGATGAACAGCTTGTCCGAATATCAGTCAAACACTGTTTACCAATCCGATGCTTTCGATTCCTCTTTGCACCATTCGCTCCCTTTCTGACTTCTGACTATATCCATCACGATTTCTCTTTCAAATTTTCCCATATATATTCCAACCTCGATAACAGCTTTTCAAACTTCACTATTTCCCAGCTTTCGCTTTGGAATTTTCGAAATTTCTTGTGCGTTAGGCCGAACATTTTGGCAAAAACACCGTCCAAATCGGTCCGACATTTTTATACATTAATGGAAATGACTTTTATTTGAGGTTTATTTCATTATAAAGAACGTCTTGACTTTGCGCGCCTCTCATTTTTATCCTAAAACAATTATTCTCTAATAAACCCTAAATTATGGCGAATCAAGTATCCTTAAATGCAATTACAAGAAACAAAATTGTCGATTGCTCGTACTTGAAATATCAATTTTGGTCGCATAAATGTCTCATTCTGCATACTGTGCGGCCATCTTTCGATTTATCGTCGTGTTGGCAACTGTGCTCAGAATGTAAATGGTAATATGGTTCATTATTGATGTGAATCCTGGTGCGACTGGATTTCCGCAAAATCCTCAAAATACTGATTGGTATTTTAGAAATAATATTTGACCAAATCGCAGTAAAGACAACCTTCGATTTCATATTCCTAAACAGCGTACAAAAATACATGAGAATCACTTGAATTTTTTCATGCAAGACAGTGTTATCGTTTAATAATATTTATTTTCACCGTTGCATTATCATATAGTTTTTCGTCTTTGGCAATAAAATATCAATAATAATCATATACAATGTTCATAATAATACATATACAATATAAATATCAAAGTATAAAATAGATATAATACATCATACACCGCAATGTTATTAAAAAACGTGAATTTCGCCGACGACTACAGTAATGTCTGCGTGTTGCTACCTACGAAAAGTCCTTGTGTGTACGCCAATACTTTCGTTCGCCTGCGTCCTTTGTGCTGACGTGAGTGTCGCGTTCGCGCTATCGGTTATTTTTAGAAGAAAGTAGCGACCGCAGATGTGCCGCGAAAATGTCGAGTGGGCCGAACGCAAAAGTAAACAATTGCGAAAACAATCGCGCAGCGAATGCGGCCCGATAACCGGTGATAATGAATGATGGCCGCGCCGCGCTGGTAATTGAAAGATGCACGGTGGGCGCGAGTCTTGATAACAACTGCCGATGCCTCGCGTCGCGTCTGATACGTGCGGCATTGCGAATGCGATGCGGATCGATTATATAAGAGAGTGGTTACTGATTTGTGGCTATAAATAAAATAGTTAGTAGAAAGTAGTGAGTATTGAGTACATCGGGGCGTTATAGTCATGGATATTGAACACCAAGGTAAGAATTCGCGTGATCCTGGGATTCTTCAACGCTTGCTGCGACGATGCATGTAAATTATTCGAGACGTCTTGGCTTGCACTTCCCCGCGTCGCTTGGCTATGCAGTGGGTACGAGTTTTGTATATAAAAACAGTCTTGTCGTTTCGCGCGTCGCCAGCGTCGCCATTTCGTCCTTACAGCGCCGAGCTGGCTTCCGCGTCGTTGGCTTCGGCCGCTTCGGGCTTGTCCTTCTCCTTCTTCTTGGACTTCTTGCGTCGCTTGGACGAGTCGCGCGTCTTCGGTGAACGCTCCAGCAGGAACAACGCCTCGTGGAAGTCGTCCGAGCTGAGGTTGGATTCTTGCACGTGCAAGACCGAACTCAGCGCACCGTCGGTCGACGACTTCGGAAAGCAGAACATTTCGCGTTCACGCTCGGGTTCGCTAGCACTCTTCGACTTGCTTCCGGCATTGACGGCCGCGCCGTTCGCGTTCGGCGTGGCGGGTTCTTTAGCCTTTGTGGGACTGGTGTTACCATTACCAGCACCTTGAACGTTCGTCGTGCAGGATGGAGTGTCAATCAAGCTGGTGCTGGAAACGCTCAGCGCTGCCGTCAAAGGCTTGCTCGGCACGCTCAAACTCGATGATCGCGACTGCCTTCCGGCGACGATGGAGATGCCCGGGGACTTCGGCTCGGGCGTGCGGGATATCGACACGCCGGAAATATAAAGCGTCGGGGACTTAGGTATGCCCGTCTCCGACTCGTACTCGTTCGAACTGTCAGTTTCTAGCGTGCTTGTCCCGCTCGCATTCTTCTTCCGGTCCTTATCGACGATATTGATCCTCAGGTTCTTGCTGCCTTCCGTTTGCGCCGTTGTCGACGCGTCGTTCTGGTTGGCGTCGTTTTTATTCTGCAGCAAACCAATGTTCTTGGTGACGGCCATTCTCGTGAGGTAACTGGTCTTCTGGAGGTTGTGAGCGGTGCAGAGTTTCGTCTTCAGAGCATTCGCAAGCTTGCTGGTGGTCGCCCTGGATATGTCGTCAGTCTTACTTTTACCCTTGCCCTTGATAAGATTCACGTAGAGATTGTACTCTTCGTCCGTATAAGTTTTGACGTCTTTGTTATCGGCGCCGTCGTCTTCGTCAACGGATTCCAGGATATTGCAAACTTCCATGTCCACATTTATGGAATCGGAGGTGGTAGTTTCTTCGACCGAGCTCTGCCCCTGATAGTATTCCTCCTCCGAGTATACGGTGTGCTGGTGCATGGTGGACATGAGCATCTGCTGTTTGCTGCGACAAACCGTTTTCCCCGGCCGTCTTCCCACGTCTTCCGGTTTGTCGTCGTGTTGACTGCTGTGATCGGAATCTAAATGGTAACGCGGTTCGTTATTGATCCGAATCCTGGTCCTGCTGGATCTCCGCACGAAGAGGTCGCCGGTTGATCGAGATCGTCGCAGAGTACTGACATCGTCCTCTTGCTCCTCGTAGTAATCGTCGGTGTCTAGCAACCCGAATCCGTGTTCGTGAATATCCGATATCCTGAAGCGGCCGTCTTCTTTGCCAATGTAAGGCTTAAACAGCAGCGTTTCGCGCTCCTTGCGCCCCCAGTGATCGCTCCCGATGCTGCGCAAATCGAATTTATGGTTTGCCAACGACTTCAAAAAACAGTCCACCGTCAAGTCGGCGTTGGTCTTCTGATAAGGGGCGTTGCAGTTGTCGTTGCTGTTGACCACGTTCAGCATGCCGTTGCCGTTTGCGTCGTTGGCTTCCTGCAGAGAGAGTTGTATCGCGAGTTTGAGTTGATCGTCGGACGCTTGCTCCTTGGCAGGTTTCGGGGAGATTGTGAGTTCGTCGCGGTTCTGTTGGTTTTGCTGTTGCTTCATTCGATCTTCGATCATTTGAAGACGGGACATTTCGAGTGCGATTACCAACTCTACGTTGTAATCATCTAAACAAAATTTTCAATTTGGTGTGAATTATAAAAAGGGGTAGTAATATTAATACCGTTTGATGATTGGCTGTTGTTGACTCCGAGTTCACCCTCCTCAGTGTCGGAATCATATTCGGGCCATTGACGTTCCCGCAGCCAGGCACTCGTGTGACTTAAGTCAATCTAAAGAACAAGAAAACATGTGATTGTAATATGAAGGTGATTCGAAGTTGAATGTGGTTATGTTACATCTAAATATTTGCGTTTCTTGTTTTTCCGTTCATTCGGTGGCGTTTCCGGTGGAATTAAGCCTTGCGCGACGGCGCGTATGAACTCGTGGCGCTTGCGTCGCGCCAACGCAGTCGTTTGTATAATCACAGCCTTTGGCGTCTTCAAGTACGGACGCGCGATCATTTCGCTCAACTTTTCGGTGATTTCTTCCAGTTCGTTCTATAAACACACCGAACCGAATTACGTAAGAGAAAACTCTCTTTATGATTGATTCCTTGCCTGCATAAACTCGAAAATAGTTTTATTGTATCCATCGTCCTCCAGATAGTAACCGTACACATAAGAACCGCAAAGTACGCGGCGCGCTTTGAGAAGTTCACGGATGCCTTCTTCGATAAATTTCGTGCTCTGTTTGAGTCCCAGAGTCGACGCTAAAATTTCCATCTTCTGGCGCACACCCGCGAGCAGCGGCTCCTCCAACTTCTGGCTGTTTTCGTGGTTCTTGTAGCGCATGTAGAAGTGCAAGAAACGCGACACTTCCTGCATCTGATTGTTACGGTCCATCGCTTCGGTTATGAGGCAGCCCTGCTTCTCGTCCGCTTTCTGCGTCGCCTCGAAACGGTTGCAACGAAAGTATCCGCCGGTCGCCGAACTGTGCTGCTTCCAGGACTCTTGGCACACCCAGCAAAAATCGAATTTACACTGCGGACACAAAGAACAGAGTTAGGGTTACTGCAATATCTTCTGTAAATTGGAATGGACGGCCATAACTCACTTTAGAACACTTCATGTGATTGCATCCTTCGTTCTTCTGAATGGGACTCTTGCAATTTGGACACGGCTTCGAATTGGTGACCAGCCACAGAAAGTTGGCGGCCTCCTCGCTGCCACTGCACGACGCCTGCAGCTCCTCCGGCTTCACCTCTGCGATCTTCATCTGCCACTCCTGCCACTGTTTACATCCGCACGGGGCGTGCGCGTCGCCGAGGCATTCCCAGCAGAAGAAGTGCGCGTTGCCGCAGTCGACCGCGTGCGAGGTTTCCGGCCGCTGCTTGCCGGCGAAAGTTCGCCCTCGGGTGGCGTTCGCGTGCTCCGCTTCCGGCAGTCGCACGGCCCTGCCGCATCCGGCCATGGGGCACCATTTTATGGTCTTGTTGCTCTCGACAAACGCCTTGATGTCGAACTGCAGATAGCGCTTGGCGATCGCCGGACGCACGAACTTCTCGATCAGCTCGACCGGCACCAGGATGTGGCACTGATACGCCGGGCAGAGGATGTGGTGCGCGTCGCCATCTTGGATTTTGTTCGTCAGATATGTCTCCCAGCAGTGGGCGCAGAAGGCGTGCCGGCAGGACATTTGCAGCGATTGGTCCCAATTGCTTATGCTTAGACAACATATTTCACACTAGAAACAATCGTTACAATTTAGAGCAAATATTTTGCGACGTATTTGGATCTGACCATAATATCTGGTTGCTCGTCGGGCTTATCATCAGAAGGAATGCTCTCCGGCGACATGTCGCTACAACCTAAGGAGATTGACGAGGGGGCTTTGACCCCAGCTTCCTGACAACATTGAACTGGATCTTTCATCCATTTTTCTAGTAATATTTCGCGAGACCATTCTGGAAACAAAGAAAGGACAATAGACTATTCTTCATGGCGTGAGTAGCAAGTTTGCCTCACCATTATCCCTCAAGAGGGCTTCGGCAGTGAACAATGGTATCTTGAGCATATCCGACGTGTCAACGAGCAGTTGATCTTTGGCCTCCTGCAAGTCTTGACTCCTCAGACCGCTGTAGATTTCCTGCTCGTTTAAGTTCTCGTCCTCGTTGACGGAATCGTCGCTGGCGCCTCCGCCATTGCTCTCGGTGAACACCATGCGGCTCTCCAACAGTCTGGCGATGTCGTGATGGGCGCCTTTCATGGCCAGGTCGCACGGCGTGAGCTTGTCGTTATTCTCGTTGAAGAGCGGCGCGCCGTGCGCGAGCAACAGCTCCACGCAGCGCTTGAGGCCGGCGGCGGCGGCGCAGTGCAGGGGAGTGTTGCCGTCGAGGTCCGTGGCGGCGAGGTCGGCCTTCTCGCGATTGTTGCCGTTGCTGCCATTGTTGCCGGAGATCGGCGCGCCTTTCCAGAAGAGAACGATTTGCACGCAGGCGGCGCGGCGCTCCTGCGCGCTGAAGCTCTTGGTCTGATTGAGGTTGCAGGCACAATGGAGGACCGTCTCGTTGGCGGCGTTACGTTTGTTTGGATTGCCACCCAAGTCATTCAGAAACGTTCGCAGTAAATGTTTCATTCCTGTTTAGAACGCAGGCGGATTACAGTGAGTCGAGATAGGGGTTGTCATTGGTAGGGGGTTTACCGTGTTTGGCAGCATAATGGAGCGCCGTGTTGTGATGATGATGATCGCCGTAGCTAAGGTTCGGGTCCAGGTTCTTCCTCAACTCCGGCGAATTCTGATATATCTGCATCGCGGCGAACTCGTCGCCGTTCTGCAGATACTTCTTGAACTTCGAGGAGGCGCTGCCCATCTTGACGGCGTCGTCCCCAAGTGGCTTTCGAGCCTACGTCTACTAGTATCCCATTGTGTTAGCGCGATGTCAAGAAACGACGCTGCGGTGCACGACAAGCGCCGGATTCAACTGCGGAATGGCTATAAATCACATCGGAGCCAAACAAACAAAGAGACTTGTTGGTCCAACTCACCGGCTGCGGCTTAGCGTTGCCGAGAGACTGCATGGCTGCCGGTCGCCACAACAGCTGGATGCAGGTTGCAATCGAACGTGACGCGCGCGACGCTTGCAGGACGAAGGTGACGGCGCGATGACATCGCGAATCGCGAATTTCCACACCGGGTCCGCGGAAGAATCGCCGCTCTAACGTGCGCCAACTCGCGAGTTCCGACGGGTCGGGCGGCGCGAGCGTAGGCAGGTTACGGGCGGCGAGCGGCGGCGCGACGCTCGGCGCCGCAGATCGATACGGAACTGCGGCGGCGGCGTCGCGATGGCGCTGCGCCGGCCCGCCGGCACGCAGGAAGCGGCATGGCAACTTTGTCGCCACGACGCATGCGTGTGTGTACGTCGCGCTGGCGGGCGGCCCGCGCGGGGTGGTCGCCGCCGCCAGTACACGTCGGGCACACCGTGGGGTTGCCTCTGCAGCGCGCAGCGATGTCACCGACGCACGTTCGCAACGCATAGGCGCCGAGAAATGTGAAACGCAATCGCGTCGCACCGCGCCAAACACACAACCTTCACTCAGCTAGACACACCGAATTAATTTCCAACGACACTCGTACAAGACACGTAAAAATTAGTCCCCCGAAGTCGGAAAAGTTTTCTACCTCGATCCTCGTTAATCTTTATGCGTCGACGCGAAGTAAATAGTTATAAATTAAAGTCGTCGCGGCCGACACGGTAACTCGGCGCGAAAGGTAAAGTCGTGAGCGCGCGCGTGAGTTTTTCAATTGAAGCCGGCTGGCGAGTGGAAACGTGCCGAAAACGGGGTGTTTACGTGTTTTCTATGCGTGTCACTTGAGCGCCCCGTCCGGCGAACTCTCGTCTGTCAGATTCACGCCCGCATCATCGAAATTTTCCACGACGCACGCATTTATGGGATAAACTTCATTCCTGCGTCCTTTCTCCCCGATTTTTGTTTCGCTTCGGTTCACCTCCTGCCCCTTTTCGAACGCTAGTTTGCAACACGAAGTTCTACACCGTATTCGAAATCAAAAAGTGCTCGTCGCGTGAGAACAATGCCGACGGCGACAAGAAATTCATCGTACTTCAAACCGGGTGAGTGCCATTCCCTGGTGTCCTGCGGCCGGACGCTTTTTTCTCTCGTCTCTCAATCGACCATGTGCTCGATGCTCGATTCGAGGGTTTTGTGTCGCGCCGTATTCCCAAATCGCTCACGAGAAGACGTTTTGTACATTTGCTGCTCTTTTTCGTTCGCGACGTTTGTTTTGCGAGCATCTGTTCGTGTTTTGCTGCAGAAATCAATCACAAAATCACAAACAATCACAAAATCAATAAAAATATTTTACGTGCAGTTGCAATTAATTTTGGCTACCATGCGTGAATTATTGAAGAGAAAAACAGAATTGCAAACTTGCCGTGCAAGTTCCTACCGCCTATTTGCTTTGTGTTCGGCGTGAAATTTAGTTTTAGTTAAAAGCGGATTTAATCGGCTTTTCGCGGTGCGGTCTTTCCGTGGCAATTTTGGCCAACCGACCCCGAATGTTGTCGATATTGGTTACGTTCTCTTCGCTACGATTCGATCTAAGTTTCCGCACGCGGCGAAAGGTTCAAGCTTCTCGATTAATTTTCCCGTCTGTTTTGATCATTTTAAGTTTCGCACTTCGGAAACTCATTTCGGCGAAACTAACTAACATACTAAAACGGGTTTTCAAATGACGATCTTTGCAGTTTCATATGACACAAGTACCGAGGCTCACTTTGACTGACGACTACTGTGAGTTGGTCGTTCTTGTTGTGACAGTTTCATTGCTCAGATGAGATGCCATTAACACCCACTACATTTGGGACTGAAAGAAAAATGGTGTCTCGGCAAAATGCGCAAACCTTCCAAATTCTTTT
>JARRAA010015523.1:0-14174 GCA_030557295.1 Ecitodaemon sp. MM-2014 | reverse complement strand
CGGCATTCCGAACCATAAGATACAACTATCCATTAATGCATTTAACTTAACTATATTATCATCCAGAAAAGATGATTTTTTGCTTTGTTGCGCGTTTTCGAGCGATCTGGCCCACTGTGGCGCCGCGCTCGGAACAATGCGGGCTTTTGAGCTATTTCATGTTGTCAAAGCACTGAAACGCAACAACGCGTGCATACAACGATCATGAAATTCAATATTCCCGCGATCCCGACATCGGATTGACTTATTCCTGGAAGCTAAATGACGCAAACATGTTTGCTTTGGATTTATCTTCTTTTTTATCAACTTTTTCGATCGACTTGGAAATCAACCAACCATCTCGTGCGATATATATTTTGTATTTGTTTTTGTTGTGTTTAAGAAATAGACTATGCTGATGTGTTGATCCAGTGTAATGGAGCTGATATTTCGTACGTTGCGTTGTTTTGGTGTTAATTCAAAGTGTTTATATTTATCAAGAACATTTTACGTGTGGCAACAATGCTCGATGTTGCCGGCAACAAAGTCTTACGTCATAGATTTACTGGTGTTAAATTAGCAACATCGTTAGCAATAATGTCGTTTTCTTATGGCAGAATTACATGTGAAATTATAAAAGGCCGTGCAACAGATAATGCAAATAATTCGTCGCCTAAGTAAGGATAGATTCTGATAGCATTTTTAATGTTGCTTTAACCAGTGTTCGGGATGTCGATATAATTTGGAAATATCGTTATCGGTGTATAAATTATTCGAATAAATTATCGATACATCGAGCGGGCATTTTACTAAAAAAAATATCGAATATATCGATATATCGAAAAATAAAATATCGCCCAAAACTATCGCTCTATAGAAAATAAAATATCGATATATCGATAGGAATGCGTACCCGATTAAAATACGTGTCAATATTTTTCGCCCGGATTAAATTGTCTATAACTTTTTATGCAAACAATTCGTCGCGACGATAAGTGCACGGGCATTTCTTAGGCCCGTCTAGAGAGAATCGAATTTTACTTAATTAAATCGAGTCGCTAAATTAATTTCGTTCGTCTTAGATGTTTCTAATTTAGAATAAACTTATCCCGCATGTGATGCTATTTCAATGAGTGCGAGTGTTAGTCATAAACGCTCGATATGAATGAGCGATTGAAAGCTGCAATGAATAGAGCGAGTGTGTGACTTGCCGCGTTGACTTCAAGAAATCAATAACGTTTTAGAAGTGATTTCTTCGTGATTCCGAGAAGTCGTCCGGAGTTGGAAACTTCGAGCGTCGCCAATGACTTTATCAACTCGCAGTTGCTTCGGAATTGCCTACAGAATGACGAGCATTGTGTAAAGTTTATATTGTATGAAGTAATGTTGGTTGGTTTGTGGTTAGATACTCGGTGATAACAGATTATGCTAGAATTACAAGCTATCGACGATTGTGTCTACAATGACATTCAAAGCAAATCAAATCGTTTCAATTGTTTTTGTTATTTCTGTTATACATTCTTGATTGCGAAAAGAATTTATGAATATTATGTGGAAATGTTTTGTGTTGTCTTTAAGTATTTATTTTTGTTCGTAGATCTGGATAATTATGAAAAAATGACTGAGTAATAAGTAATGAGCGTTTACATTTTTCGTCAATCCGAATGGAGATGAGAAAATTCAGGAAGAAAATGAATTTGTATGGGCTTGAGTAATAAGTAATGAGCGCTTTTTTCATTATTGAAAATTCGACTGTTTCTCATCTAATATAATAACAATTAGATTAATTATGTATTTTCATATTGCTAATGATCTGCCTCACCATTCGACTAGCTTGCCGATACCCCTGAAACAGAAGTCTGGCCCAGGTTCGAAGAAGTTGAGAAGCCAATTTTGAAGGTCATTTTCATTGTCGAAGGTTACGAATGCTACCAAACGAAGACGACAGGGTTGTAGAGTAGAAAATGAGCTTTCGAATGATTGAACACACTTGTTAAAATTTTATACAAATCGTGACGAGGCAGGTGTTAAGTTAAAACGCTCAATACTTATTACTCAACTGTTAATTAATATATAACTTAATATCGTCTACTGACGATGCAGAAGTATAAATATTGCACAATAACATACATCGCCTATCAACAATCAAGATAAAATCGTACGTCCATTAGGCGCTTTAGCTCTGCGCATTCTATCCAAAAACGAAAATCGAAAAACACCGAGCGCTCTTGAAATGCTAAAGCGATGAACCTCGAGCTGAAAATAATTTCACTTATGCTCGTACATTTCCTAGGCAAGGCAAGGGCTCAGCCCACTCTTCCCGCGATTCCTCCTCCTCCTCTTCCTCCGTCTCCATCTCGAGCTCTCAACCCGATCAAAGTTCAAGCGCAAACCGGCGGCATCGCGTTTGTTGCGCGCTGCCGCTATTCTTGCGTTTCCACTCGGCGGCATGTCGCGTTTTCCGCAACGTTCAATTATATAGCAATTAGACGCCGCTCGCGGCCGCACGGAAGGAAAAACGAGCATGCGAACCGAACTCGAGATTCCGCTTCGTGGAAGTGCGACGATTTGCCCGAACGAGCCGCGACCGGCGTTCCTCGTTTTGCCGTTCGCCGCGCGGCGGAGATTTACATGTGTTCGGCGCGAACATGCGCGACGAACAAAACGATCGCGGAGATCGAGCGCAGTGAGAAATTTCCGATTCGCCGCGCGAGCGGCGTTCTAAAAATATTGTCGCCAAGGCGCCGAGCAAGAAAATCCGCTCGATCGATGAGTCAGCTGATGCGCGCGCGCGCGCGCAGATGCTATTTAAGTTTCGCGCTAATTGAGAAAACGTTAATTAAGGCGGCGCGCAAGATTTTCTGATATAACGTCTCGAAATACGACTGAAGTTCAAGACTGCCGGTCGGAGAGAAAAACAAATGAGGAACGAGCGCGATTCGAACTCGATTGGATGGTCTGCCGACTGTTTCCTCACACTTCCATGTGTGACTTTGCCTTTTCAGGGTTTTCGTCAACAATCACGTCTCTGGTCAGGATGAGTTGATCTGTTCTTGGACTTCGTTTTTGTACTTGGAATGCGTTGGTTGATTAAAATAATGTCGTGTTGTGCGTCATATTTTACGTCGTATGGAAGTTTTAGTAATCCTAATGAGCGTGCATAATGATTTTTCGGGGTTTATGGCTCCGTAGTTCCCTTCGCGGGCGGTTTGGGTGGCGTTGCATGTTGTCAGGAGGGGTAAACGCCCTCCCGTGCGCGCGGAACGCGGGATGGCTTTTCTTTGGCGGATTTCCACGTTGCGAGGCTTTTTCGTCGCGTCATTGCACCTGCTACCCTTCCGAAGTTGGTTTTCCGATGTTCCCTGTAACCTCGAAAGAAAGGTGTATGAGGGGTGGGGGTTCTCAGGGTGTTTTAAATTATTATTATTATTATTATGGTTGTACAGGATATTTAGTTTATTCTGTAAATGCATAAAAATACTTTAGTGTTATGTTAACCTATTGCTTCCTGAATTCATTTAGTCAAAAAGTTTTTTTGACAAATTATCTATATTATCTATCTATATCTATAGAATATTTACATATTTTTTTTGGTAACAAATAGTTTATTTGGGCTAATCTATAATTATAGAGTAGTTTAAGCAGCATGACAACACGCCAAAATTTGTCCTTTTTATGTCCACAGCTGCAGTTAACGTGTTAACATATTTTTACCTGTGTCAGGTTAGCAACATCGCAACCGATAAGTCGTTTTCTTATGGAAGAGTCATTTCATGGTCGTCTTCATTTTTTATACGAATCGGTCTCATGTCCAAATGATTGGTGAAAATCGAATGGCACGAGCCAATCGACATGTTTAGGCCCTCAGCATCTCCTCTGTGATTCGGCTTTTTTTAAATTGTTGTTGACGTGCTCGGGCGTCCAGCACGCTCTTCGTCGTGCACATCTTCCGATTCTCGGAAGATTTCGTGCCACAGATATTGCTTTGGTCCAAGGTATCTTCACTATCAGCCACAGCCAACATCCAGAATGTGTCCGCGCACCTAATTTTGCTTTAACGCAAAATCTGATACAGATTCTTTGAATGGGAAAAAATGAAAGACGAGCCGCAACACGTGCTCGCAAAACCGCCATAAAAATGAAATGAGCATTCAGCATAGCCGACTTTGTTGGCCCAAGTGAGGCACATGTGTATCTACATAATGCCACAAAACAGTCGAAAATCGATTATACGTAACCCGCGTATATTCGAAATTCGCAGTTTTGAACAAACCTCGTCGCCCAAGTAAGCATAGATTCTGATATAGCATGTTTAATCGTGCTTCGACTAATGTTAAGCTCAATTTGTTTCACTTAAATGAGCAAAGTTGGCTTGGCTTGGGTCCTTTATTAATTGCGCGGAATTTTATTTGCGAATATTATTTCTCTTCGTCATGTTCTCTATTTAATCGTGTCTTTGAAATACAATTTCATCAAACACTTTCCATGCCTAAATTGACTTAGAATGCCCAAACTTTGTCATTGATTTGTAGAAAATCCTGATGTCCTAGACAAATTTGGTTAGCGGATTTGTAATCAGTGCACCAAACTACACAAGAATCAGTTGGAATTTTGAAAACAAATCTTTCATGTCGAAAAGTGCAATTAATATTGATAAAGCGATGATAAATAGCTTTCGAATATGAATATGTTTTTCATAAAATATTCAACGACTCTGCGACATGGCGACAGTTCTACGCTAGTCTAGTCATGTTCCATTTTTAGATAGCTCGCAATGACTGAACACGTTCATATACATTCGTACAATAACTGCAGTGCGTATAAATAATGCATTAGTTTTTCGGTATCATGCATACCACACGCTGCACCGCACTCCGCTGGAAGTCATGTATAGGAACAGGACGAACTAATGCGCCGGCTTTAAACGTAACGTTTGATTTAATTCTTGTTTTGTGTTTTTGCGCGGTCATTTTGTGCGTGTCGGCGAGAGCCTAAAAATAACTAGAGCCTGAACGATCGCGCGTAATTTTAGAAAACATTGCGTGCGCTCGTTGCGCGCTTCGATATTATTTAAAAAGAGAGCACGTATCATCCCCCGGCTAATAATAATAATAACGAGCGCGACATGGCTGCTGTGATGCTAAGTGGATCGACGCTTTAACTCTTTGTTTGTTGCCCGTTTTCCCATGAATGATTTGAATAATGGTTGGCGCTTTTTTACGAGCGCCAGTCGGCTACGCACTGGAAAGCGGTACGGCGTAAAGTTTTACATTTTTACACATCGTGCCAGCTATTCTGTTATTCCGACGCCTACGATTATAAATTTATGTTGTTCGCAGTTCGTAGTATCGGGGCGCCACTATTTTTATGTGCGCGCTGAAGCTAACAAACGTCGGTAATTACCCGATGCTAATGAAACAAATTACGAAAATCGTTATTCCGGACCACCGCGTTCGGTGGCATTTAAATTTCAAATGTCTTGGGTTGTTAGGACGCGATGTTGTTTTATTGTGTGAACTTTACTTAAAGTGTAATGTTTTGCAAATATCTGATAATATCAGTAATTACAACAAGTCTTTAGGCTAAAAATTTATTGGGAAATTGTCTTGATATTTTCTAGATTTTTCGGGGAAAATCGTTTGTTTTTTTAAATATTGGGTTGAGTAATAAGTGATGAGCTTTTTTATCGTCCAAGTTTTTCTATAATAACTAAAGAAGAGGAAATTTAGTGGAGCAAAAATTTAGTTGTATTATCGTCCATATTTTTCCTCATTCCAAACAGATTAGAAAATTCCAGAAGAAAATTGAGTTTACTGGCTTGAATAATAAGGAATGAGCGTTTTTCTATTTTTTTAATAATTCGCCTGTTCCTCCTCAAATATAACAACAATTTGAGCAGTTGTATATTCTACGCTATTGCTAACGATGTCCTATCACTGTTTCGACGAATTTACCAATGCCCCTTTGCCAGAAATTGCCTGGTCAAGATTCGAAGAAGTCGATGAGCCAATTTTGGCCGTCCTTTTCACTGTTAAAGGTCACGAATGTTAACAAATAAAGACGATAGGGTTGTAGAGGAGAAAATGAGCTTTCCAATGGTATGACATGACAGGCGTTTAATTTAAACGCTCCTTATTTATTTCTTAATCTAATATTTTATGTCCTTGTAACGTCTCTGAAATACCGCCCTCGGCTAAACGCATAGTCGTGAAAAAGCGCATTACCTCTGTCGGGCGGTAGGAAATTAACGAAAAAGAAGAAAAACGCACTCATTAAGGTTGACAGTTGATTAAACGTAAAGCGCTTAATGCGTGCCATGAACTTCGTCGAGCTGCTGTCGCTCTCGCCGGAAGGAGCGAGCGACTAAAAATAAACCCAAGGACATGATTTCTCTTCCCGTCATTTCGGTCATTCTTCGCGTTTCTTGCTTCGCTTCTTTCTCCCGGAGTGCTTTTTGTGAGGGCTGTTAAGCATTTACGGACACCCCGGCAGGTGCTATAAAGCCAACCTTTCGTGACGGCACGAGTGGACGAAAAGGTGAAGAGGCACCTGCACCTACCGAGGTAACAAGTTGCGTTCAAGTTTCGATGGAGCAGGTATTCGGATTCGGGGAGGAGGTAATATGATGGCTGGCGAAATCGACAAATGGAGCGAATTATTACGACGCTTTTAGTTAGCTCAAGCTACAAACGGGTACAGTTATTCCTCGTTAGTCTGGCATTCAATCGAAACCACATGATTTTATGCAAAGTCTACGTCAAACGTTTGTAATTTCTGGATGATCCAGTACCTAACTAACGAGGTTTTTCTGCAGATTTTGGAGGAGGTTTTGCTGCGAGAAGAGAAATTTTAGCTAAATTTGATTCTAGGTATTTGGAATTACCAGTAATTAGCCATAAAATAACCTGGAACATTATTCTTTTGAATTTTCGAGAACATTTTAACTTAAAACATAATTCTATGGTCAAAAGTAACTTTCAGTATTTTAGATTTGGGTGAATTCGTTTGGGTTAATATGATAAATATTTGAAATTTCAAAGTGACATATTGTAAATCTATCTGAAATTGAAAGTAATTGCTCGTGAAATAACCATAAACGTAATTCTTTTGAACTTTCGCGAACAATTTAGCATAAAAAATAAATAAAACTGATTTCATTTAAATTTCTTTAACCTCTATTGCTTCCCAATGTAAATTGCCCTCGCGCTTTATGCACTTTTTTCCTCCGACTTGTGGAAATAAACCTGATAAGAATGCCGCGGCGTCGGCGTCGCGTTGTGGTTTCCTGTTCGCAATTTCTGCATGATGCATAGCGCACTGCCCACCGGGGGGTGCTCAATACCCAAATTTCGCCTCCGCCGTAAAGCTAGCGTCGTGGGTGTTTGAAAAAAGAGGGCGCGCGTCCCACGCCGCACGTAGCACTCTTCACGTCGGCGGCATCTGCAGACGGCGATCCATCACCGGCCGCACGCGCTGCAGACATCCAGGAATAACAAGCGCAGGAGTTTGTGCTCCAGAGGAGTCTATGTTGTCGGCATTAGGGGAAAATCCTGATGCTCTAATACACTAATACGATTTTATGTCTGCCGCTCTGCTCCGTTTCGTTCCATTTCAAGGCCGAGCTAAACGCAGGAGGATCGATGGAAAATTTCACTGGGGGCCGGCGGAATTGGAAGGATCAGTGTGCGAATGTGAATGTGCGCATGGATGTGAAACCCCGGGTGCAAAAGCGTGTTTGATTTTTTTTCGGTTGTGTCGACAAGCCGCAGGGTATGACCGGACGCCGGGGATGTCCAGACTGTTTGGATTTGTATTCAGGCAGAATGTCGGAGTCGAAGCCCCGGGTGCTCCGGCCTCCCGGCTGATATTAGCGTCGAGATTCCAGAATTGCTCCGCCGGCTGCGGTCTGCGGTGGCGGCAGCGAAACGACCATGCGTTCGTACCGCATTTTTTAATATCGCCAAATATCTAATCTACGAGGAATTCGTATACTACAAATTAGAAATAAATTAAAATTCGTTTTCTGTTAGTCCTGAGATCGTCGGAGGATTCTGGTGTATATTTCAATTATGGAACGACCCGGTATGAAGACGGCGAGACGCAATCGATAAACTGCCGGCACGCTCGTTTGCCGGCCGGCCGGCGGCGGCAGACGCCCCACGCAACGCGCGTATTGTGTGCAAAGTCCCCGCACGTTCGATGGGGAGGCGAAGGGGCGCCAAACTTTTCCGCCTCTTCGATGCCGCACTTCGCTCTCGGCGCGACGACGAGACAACGTTAAAAGGCGATAAACTCGACGGATAATCGCGGAGAACTCTTCCTGGTCCTGGAGCGCACTGGCTCGGCTTTAATAGCCGAGTCGTGCTTCATTTTATCTTCGGATAACAATTAGCGCCGAGGAGAAGGCTTATCGTTAACTGGCTCAAACGGATCAAATGTGTAAACAGTTAATTAAACAAATATGCCTACAGGGCGAATTGCAAAGGTATTGATTTAAGTTTGCCGGCGCAGCGCACACAACAACTGGTTATTGAAACAATTTATTTTTGAAGCTCCAGGTCACCGGACATCTGTTCCAAATGTCCACCTATTTCGAGCGAAACCACCCTGGTGCGGCGTGTCGTCAGGATGTCCACAAATAGTGTCTTCTTGTTGATCTCGTCAAAAAAAAAATGGAATGTAACATCCTGTCCTATCAGGGTCTTGATATCAAATGAGAGAGACAAGGAAGATCTACATCATAATGGGTGCTATCGAAGTTGTGCGTTTTTCGTGGTTCAGTTTTTGTAGACAGCTCAACGCAGCTGTTTCTGATTTTATTGATTTTGTTGTCGATTTCGTGCAGAATTTTTTAATAACATGGTAATTTCCTCCTACACGAATCGTAGGCGTGTAACGCCTCCTTGACTTTCAACAGGCAATCGTGCTTCATGTTTGTGCCTCTTTATACATTAGCCGCACTTGTTTCCGTGCTTACCTACGTAATTCTCGCCGCTCGGGCCTTCTGCAATTGTGCTTCTCCCATTGTTTCGGTTGCGTTCGCCGCCACTCTTTGGTCACCACCGCGAGATCCTTTGTTCGACGCATATAGCTTTGTTTATGCTCACGCGAGCTTTCGAGTGTTCGGCTCATCTGTTCGCTCGAACGTCTGCCAGTTCTCAAGTCTTCAAATGCATTTCTACTTTATGACGTGTGTTTAGGGTTGGTGCGTGTTAGTTGAAGACGAGTCACTGGAGTACTCCCCAGACGCGCCAGTCTAGGTTCACTGATTTCATAATTTACATTCGCAGTACTTATTCGCACATACGATGTTTAGATTTTCTTCCTTCCTGAAAGCCCGTCTTTACTTCACTCGACGTCTGAATTAAATAGTGGGCAAACTTTGTCTAGCATTTACCTTTCTCAGGTTTATTCCCAGAACCCGAAACAGAAAGTTTCTGAGATCATAAATCCTTCCGATTGTTTTACTTCTTTGGTACCTTCCAGGAATTTCGTGGTAGCGGTTTCCGTTTGGTGTTTTTATAAAGTTTCGAACGTGCAGACGACATAATCCAAGGTTTACTTTACTACTTCGCTTTAAAGTAAGTGCGATCTGCAATTGTGGTATGCAAAAGAGCCATGCGAACCACGCCGGCTGGCGCTCATTGTCAGACAGGAAGCGCGTTCAGATATCATCCTGTCTGTGGGCCGACGGGCCCGCGGCGCGGCACGTCCGTTGGCTTCTGGCTACTTCAACTTCTTGGACGTTTCTTTTGTTTTCGTGTCGGTTTCCTCTTCGCGCGACGGTCGCTTCCTTCGACCTACCTCCAAGTCGCCGTCCCTCTTCAAATAGTCATCCAGGTCACGCACTAGAGCTCACCTTGGCATACTCATTGATATTTTTACAATGAGCAGACAAGAAACTTTTCTTTGCTTCAAGAAATGTTTTCGATTTCTTTGTTGGTTTGTGTGAAATCGTTTTTATCTTGCGTGCAAATCAGTTTGAAGAAAGTCGAGAACGGAGAATGCTAAATGTCTCTATTATTGTGGTACGCAATTGTCCATAATTGCCTTTTATGCACGACGGAGTGGAAGACGTAAAACTTTCTACTCATCCTTTCGGACGCTTCGCAATCACAATAAATTAATGTGAATTGGATGTCTAGTGTTTGGTGCCTTGTTTTGATCTACTCTCACTACCATGAAGCTTTATTGAAAGGCCATTCACGATTTTCTACGCAAGTTAAATTAAGTTTAATGAAATGATGCGTTGGTTCAGATAATAAATGTAAATATCTTTTGTTAGTACAGTAGATTCTCATTTATGGTCTAGCAAATTGCACTTTGAACATTAAATGCAGTTTAATTTTAGCAAAATGCACATGTTGGTCTTCTCGTGACGAGGCAGGTGTTTAGTTTAAACGCTCATTACTTAATACCCAATAAAATTTCAAAATCATATGAAAAAATCGTAAATTAAACGACTGTGAAAATCCCTCCTTCATTTTAGGTCACCTGCGATTTAACGTTTTTCCACATATTATCTAATAACTTACATATATATATATTAGACAAATAAATAACCGTGGAGTCGATTGTCCCAAAGAAAGTGGAAAATTTCCGCTTGTCATAGCTTCAAACGCGTAAGTTTAAATTTCGCTCGAAGTGAATTTAGCATTTCGACTAAGGAAGTCTTGAAAAGTACTTTTGATGCGGCAACGAAATTGGAATGTACGGTAGTCTTATCACGAAACAATTCACGCTTTTCGATGCGAATGAAAGTGAAATTAAGTGAAATCGTATTTGACGCACTGCTTCACACTTTAAATATGTTTTATTGTCACTACTTATCTACTACAATAGTACATACCTGGATTAATCATGCGTAAAATTTGTTTCTGTTTGATTATAAAACAATAAGAACAAATTGATTAGGAGCAGTGGGTCAGTAAGTGCAAGTGTGCGAACACCTGAACCATCCGCTGATGACAATGATGTACAGTAGGTGCCGCATAAACGGAACACATTGAGCCAGACGAATTTATACGCTATAACCGAAATCTCGTATAAACAGTGGTGAATATGTGCGAACTGCGCGGGTTTAAGACCTTGAAAGCTTTGGTTCAAGTTCACTCGAATCGTGCCGTTGATTACGCGCACCCCTAAAATATTTTTAAAATGTGCCAATTTTTATATCAATCGAAAAACACATTGTTGCTGATTACTCCCGTCCTCGTTTCGTTCCACTCGATCAATTGTTACTCGAGGTGTGAGCTAAACAAATTCTCTACCCCCACCAAATTCCTGTCCTCATAACCGGAAATTCTACGAGTGCCTGTCCCACTTACAACAATCTTTTCCAATTCGTTCCGTCCCGACAGATTCGTACCATAGATCAGGAGGTTCCATATAACCACTGAACCTTATAAACGGCATCTACTGTATTCAAAGCGCGTATTCATACGTTTATCTGACTACGACGACAGAATCACTGCAATTCTTAGCATTACTCCTAGAGTAGAGTGCATTCGAACGTTCAAAATGTAACATTCTTCAATAATCTTATCGCGCCATTCCGCATGTTCTAGATCGAGCGTACAATGTATGCACACATTTTAATATTTATAGATGGACACGCATGGCCGATGCGATTGGAAGCGATGTTTATGGAGAAAACACTATTCGCTTCGATTTGATTACGGAGTGTTTACGTGCTTTTAAAACAGTTTCGTAATAACATGACGTGTTCATCCTTCATTACGACGCCGAGAGGCAACAAATAATTCAGCGATATGCTCATGGAATATAAATGGGGCTATCGACGATCAATTTTATTGCGCGAATTGACCACATTGATAGGTTGTGCAATATATTGCACAATAAACGGTGTGTTGAATAATAAGTAGTGAGCGTTTTATGGGCTACATTTTACATTTTTCAGTCATAGACAAAAATCAGAAAATCCGGTGGAGCAAATTGTTGTATTATCGTTCACATTTTTCGTCGTTCTAATAGGCACGAGTAATTTCAGGAAGAGGATCGATTGTGTTGGGTTGAGTAATAAGTAATGAGCGTTTTTTTCTTTGTTGAAAATTCTACTCATCAAAAATAACACAATTTTAATCAATATATTATCCGCTATTGCTAACGATCTTCGCCCACCATACGACTAGTTTTTCAATGCCCCTTTACTAGAAATCGGCAGAAAAGGAGCCAGTTTTGGAGGAACCTTTTTTTCTTCCAGGATTTTCACATATCTATTTAGAATGACGAAAAAATTGGGCTGCTAATACATTTTGGTCCATTTGATATTCTCATCATTATTTATTATAGAAAAACGAAAAAATGTGAACGCTCATAACTTATTACTCAACTCGTCTGTATTGTAGTCACACCATTTGTATAATAAAATTGATCCTCTATGAAGCATCTGACAACTACGTCACCTGACGTCAGATCACGCAGCTTAACGAAACTAATCGAAATCAAAGTAAACTTCCTAATCGCATTGACGGTTAGTCATTCTCGTGCATAGCTGTATGAGTAAATCCATTCAATTCATTCCGATGCCCTATAATCTCGAAGCTATTAGCATATACGAAACGATGCGTTCTTTTTTTACTTTCCGCCCTCTTTTCTCTTTCCCCTGCACGCCAATGACTGTGGTACTTCGATGCAGCCACGATTATTGACATTTTGATTCGTTTCATTTTTGCCATCGCGTGTGCAACAATCGTTCCATGCCTATTCAACTCGTCGATTCGGTCGGTTTGGCTCGAGAGTTCGAATGGTTTACGAGAGTTCGTAGGCATAGTAGGCTCGGCAGTTGCGCAACAGCCGACGGTCGCGTCGTCGGCTTTCCATCGGGATCGGGCTTTCCATTATGTCGCGTTTCATTTCGTCGCGTCGCTCATTGCCGCCGGCTCGGACGCGGCTCTTGTACCGTTACCAACGCGGAATCTAAATTTAGACGCCGACGCCGCGCACCTCGCGCCCGACCGAGCTCCGCGGTGATACGATGATTAATGAAGCGCCTTCCTGATTGCGCGACGCGCGCCGTGAATACAAACGGATGATTAAAACGTAACTTTCAAATCGGCGAGTGAGTTGTAATCCGAGTCGCGCCTATTCCGACGACAACAGACAAGAAAATGTAGGAATTTGTATAAAGTAAAAGGAATCGCCGGGAGTCTGTTGACAGAGCGCACATTTGTGAGAAATTGTTGCCCAGCAACATCCAACATATTATTAATCGTTTTTCCGGATCGTTGCAATTTTCATGATTGGCGAGCAGGTCTGTCAATTGACTCCTTATAATTCATTTTACTTTATAGCTGCGATTTAGACAATTCATAAACCCTGTGCCTATATTCATCGTTCTATGATGATGTTATCATGTCAATCGTTACTGTTATGTTTTATGGTCGTACCTTTGTCCGCTTTTACGAGTACGAGCCGCACGCACGAATCACGAGTCCCTCGCAGGGCCAGACTGCAATCCGCCGTCTTCGAAACGAGCGAATTTCGCTGCGTCCCACGCGCCGGGGAATCGTAAGGGATTGGGAATTATGTTCGCCCGCTTCAGAGGTCCCCTTGGAAAAAGAATCGGGGACCAAAGTAGCGATCAATACGCCGCGCCGCGTCTCACCGTTAGTCTGTTATGTTACTAACCTTGCTTACTGTCGCTGCGTGCCCTTCTTACTCTCTGTCAACGAATTGTACCAATCGAGCCGCCTCCGGGACATATGCGAGCGCGGCGCGTGACCCCTCGCAAAATAAGAGAGTAGTTTGTGCCGCAAGTCGGCCCTTGCGAACCTTCAATCGCGCATTATTCCGGCATGAATCACGCGTGGCGCGCCGCGCGTTGCGATGAAATTTATTTAGATTATTTGGGCGGAAAGGGCAGCGACATTATAGGAGTTAATACAAAGTATTGGGTTGAGTAATAAGTAGTGAGCGTTTCATCGTTGGCAATGAATCCAGTGCAGCAAATTGTTGTATTTATCATTTATGTTTTTTGTCATTCCAGACAAAGATGTGAAAATATATGAAAAAATTGATTTTGGTTCGAGTTTGAGTAATATGTAATGAACGTTTTTTCTTTTCTTTATTAAAAATTCGCCGTTTGGTGTGGTTTAACACAATGATTCGTAATACTGACTGTAAAATATTTTGTAATTATCACAGACTCATTACAATTCCCTCTACTTTATGCC